>JARQOC010001764.1:0-35255 GCA_033576535.1 Allobates femoralis | reverse complement strand
GTGAATACACGGTTCACAGGCCATCTCATTACTCACTGTGACTTGGGCAGCGTTCACATTGAACTCTTCCGGCTCTCCCTGCAAGCTCACACAGAGGCTGAAACAGTACCCCCTCACGCTGCCTGCTCTGCAGTTTTCTCATCCAGACTCTGACTCATATCATATGTCCTGCACCTTTGCAGACTTGTGGAAGACTGCCTCACACAGCACTAGTCAGCTGATATCCCACCTGTACCACATGAGCAGACCTGTGAGAGTATTCAGGTTTGCCAAACACTCCCCTGGCTTTTCAATCACCTGCAGTGTAGAACATGTAATGCATTACCTGAACTTGTGGAACCTCAAGTCCCATCATAATGCTTTACTGAAACATGCTGAACTAAAAGTCCCAGCATAGATATTTGCAATGCAAAATGCATCACCAAAATGTAATGCCATGGCAGTCACACTCTAGTGATATAAACATGTCCAGATATGAAGCAACACTGATTGTAAATCAATTTTTCCTGATGTGCAAATGGAACAGGAAACAGAAATGGTAGGCATTTAGCAAGACAACCCCTAAAAAGAAGTGGTTCAGCAGGTGGTGACCTCAGACCGTTTCTCTGTTGTCATCTTTTGTGGCTGTAGTTTTGGTCACTTTTGCATCTTGTCATTGCTCTAATCCCTAGAGGTAGCATGAGGGGCTGTCTACAACCCACAGACATTGCTCAGGTAGTGCAACTCATCCAGTATGGCACATCGATGCGACCTGGGGCAAGAAGGTTAGCAGTGTCTGTGTCAGCACAGTGTCCAGAGCATGGAGCAGATACCACGAGATGTGAAGGGGGCCGAACCCTGCGTCAGCACTGCTACCTCCTCCTTTTTGCAAGGAGGAACTAACAGGAGGAGCAGTGCCAGAGCCCTGGAAAATGACCTCCAGCAGGCAACTAATATCCATGTGTCTTCTCAAACTGTCAGAAACAGACTCGATGAGGGTGATATAAGGGCCCAATGTCCACAACTGGGTGTTGTGCTTACAGCCCAACACTGTGTAGGGCGAATATTGGCATATTCGACATCAGTGCCCTGCTCTCTTCATGTATGAGAGCAGATTCACCCTGAGCACGTGAGACAGACATAAGAGTCTGTAGACGCCATGGAGAACGTTCTGCCTGCAACATCCTCCTGCATGACTGGTTTGGCAGTGGGTCAATAATGGTGTGGGAAGGTATTCCTTTGGAGGCCGAGCAGCCCTCCATGATGTAGCCAGAGGTTCCCTGACTGCCAATAGGTTTGGGGATTATATCATCACTTTGGAACCCTCGCTCAGCATGCAACAAACACTCCTACATCCTTGACTTTTTCCTTTCACATAACATTAATCTCCTTGCTCTTACAGAGACCTGGATTCAGCAGTCCTACATTACAGCTGCTGCTGCTGCTTTCTCATATGGTGACCTCCAATTTTCTCATACCCCTAGACCTGAGAACAGATCAGGTGGAGGTGTTGGTCTTTTGCTGTCAACAAATTGTGCTTTTCAGGTTATCCCACCTGTCCCCTCACTTATCTCCCCTTCTTTTGAGGTACACACTGTAAGACTCTACAGGCCCTTCTCCCTGTGAGTGGCAATGGTTTATCACCCCCCCCCTTCCCCCCAGGCCCCCCACGTCAGTTTCTTGATCACTTTGCTACCTGGCTTCCCCACTTTCTAGCCTGCGATCTTCCCACTCTCATCATGGATGACTTTAACATTCCTATCAATGACCGCCATCTCCATATTCGCCTCTCATCTTTTAACCTTAACCTCCTCTCTTGGTCTTTCACAACATTGTAACTCTGCCACACATGGAGATGGGAATACATTGGACCTGATCTTCTCCCAGCTCTGCTCAGTGCATGATTTTACAAATTACTCTCTGACCACAACCTTCTTTCATTCTCAGTCAAGTACTGTCAACCCTTCAAGGACACTCCCAATCATTCACCTATAGCAGTGATGGCGAACCTTTCAGAGGCCGAGTGCCCAAACTGCAACCCAAAACCATATTATTTATGGCGAAGTGCCAAAACGGTAATTTAACCTAAGTTATAGCAGTGGTTATCACAAGCGCTGCACGGGGAAGAGCCAGCAGATGCCAACTCTCTTCTCTGTACAGGGCATGTAGTCCTAAAACAATGATGATTAAATTATTTTAACAATTAATTGATTTGAAACTTATCTTTGCAGTTTTCTCTTCTCTTCAGCAGTGGTCAGACTGCCCTTTCCAGACACAGCAGGGGGATTGACCTGTATGAAAAATGAAGAATATTAGACAGATAGGAGATAGATTTTATCATGGAATGCAAGCGAATTTCATACTGAAATCCTGGTCCCTATCTTGTAGCAAAATCTCCATACTAACACTATCCTTGCATTTAGGTGCTCCATCCTGACCCTCTCCTTGCATTTAGGTGCTCCATCCTGACCCTCTCCTTGTAACTATGTGCTCCATCCTGACCCTCTGCTTGTAGTAACGTGCTCCATCCTGACCTTCTCCTTGTAGTAATGTGTTCCATCCTGACCTTCTCCTTGATGTAATGTGCTCCATCCTGACCCCCTCCTTGTAACTATGTGCTCCATCCTGACCCTCTCCTTGAAGTAATGTGCTCCATCCTGACTTTCTCCTTGTAGTTATGTGCTCCGTCCTGACCCCCTCCTTGTAGTAATGTGCTCCGTCCTGACCCTCTCCTTGTAGTAATGTGCTTCATCCTGACCCTGTTCTTGTAGCCATGTGCTTCATCCTGACCCTCTTCTTGTAGCCATGTGCTTCATCCTGACCCTCTTCTTGTAGCTATGTGCTCCATCCTGACCCTCTCCTTGTAGTAATGTGCTTCATCCTGACCCTCTTCTTGTAGCCATGTGCTTCATCCTGACCCTCTTCTTGTAGCTATGTGCTCCATCCTGACCCTCTCCTTGTAGCTATGTGCTCCATCCTGACCCTCTCCTTGTAATAATGTGCTCCATCCTGACCCTCTCCTTGTAATAATGTGCTCCATCCTGACCCTCTTCTTGTAGTAATGTGCTCCATCCTGACCCTCTCCTTGCAGTTAGGTGCTTCATCCTGACCCTCTCCTTGTAGTAATGTGCTTCATCCTGACCCGCTCCTTGTAGTAATGTGCTCCATACTGACCCCCTCCTTGTAGTTACAGTATATGCTCTATCCTGATCCTCTCCTTATAGTTAAGTGCTCCATCCTGACCCTCTCTTGGCAGTAATGTCCCTATCCTGACCCCCTTCTTGTAGTATTGTCTCCAGCCTTATCCCCTTGTACTATGCTCGATCCCTGTCCCCTTGCGGTAATGTCCCCATCCTGTCCCCATCATGTAGTAATGCCCCATCCTGAAGTAATGCCCTCCTTGTAATAAAGCCACAATCATGTCCCCTCCTTGTAATAATGCCACCATCACCCCTTTATGTAATAATGCCACCATCATGCCCCCTCGTAATGCCACCATCATGCCCCCTCCTTGTAATAATACCATCATACCCTCTCCTTGTAATAATGCCACCATCATGCCCTCTCCTTCTATTAATGTCACCATCATGCCCCCTCCCCTCCTAATAATGTCATCATCATGCCCCCTCCTCCTGATAATGTCACCATCATGCCCCATCCTAATAATGTCACCATCATGCCCTTTCCTACTAATAATGTCACCATCATGCCCCCTCCTCCTATTAATGTCACCATCATGCACTCTCCTCCTATTAATGTCACCATCATCCCCCTCCTGTTAATGTCACCATCACCGCCCTCCTGTTAATGTCACCATCATCGCCCTCCTGTTAATGTCACCATCATCCCCCTCCTGTTAATGTCACCAATCTGCCCCCTCCTGTTAGTCACCATCACCGCCCTCCTGTTAATGTCACCAATCTGCCTCCTCCTGTTAATGTCACCATTCTGCCCCCTCCTGTTAATGTCACCATTCTGCCCCCTCCTGTTAATGTCACCATTCTGCCCCCTCCTGTTAATGTCACCATTCTGCCCCCTCCTGTTAATGTCACCATTCTGCCCCCTCCTGTTAATGTCACCAATCTGCCCCCTTAAAATAAAAAAATAAAAATAATACTCACCTAGTAACACCCGACTCCAGCGCTGCTCCTCTCCTCGCGTCTTCAGTCCTGGCGTCACATGACTGAGCGCGTCACATGACTGAGCGCGTCACATGACTGAGCGCGTCACATGACTGCGCGCGTCACATGACTGCGCGCGTCACATGACTGCGCGCGTCACATGACTGCGCGCGTCACATGACTGCGCGCGTCACATGACGCCAGGCTGAGCTTAGATACAGAGCCGGAGATGCGGAGGAAGGAGAAGCCTTCTCCGATCCGACACGGTTTTGAACTGCCGGCGCCATAATGCCGGCAGTTCATAGCGGCAGTGAGAGGCGAGGCCGCGTGCCAGGGAAGACGGCTCTACGTGCCATCCCTGGCACGCGTGCCATAGGTTCGCCATCACTGACCTATAGGAATATACGTGTCCTTGACACTCACAAATTTATAAAGAATTTACAGTCTTCACTCGCCCCAATCTCCTCCCTCTCTTGGTCTGACTCTGCTGTAACACTATAATGAAACACTGCAAAGTGCCCTGGATGAAGCTGCACCTCCTACACTTAAAACAACTCTGCACCGACAGCGGCAACCCTGGCACAGACTTCAAACCTGGTTTCTCCAGTGGTGCTCCAGGTGTGCAGAACGCCTGTGGAGAAAATCCAACCTGGCCAAAGATTTAATCAATTATAAGTTTATGCTAAAAACAGAACACCGCCCTTCATCTCTCCAAACAAGCTTACTACAACACCCTTATCACTTCACTAGCCAGCAATCCTAAACGACTTTGATACTTTCCATTCTCTCCTCAGTCCAAGAGTACAGGCCCCAACCACCAGCCTCACAGCTGACAATCTGGCCAAATATTTTAAGGACAAAATTGACAACATATGACAGGAAATTTCCTTACAGCCTCAGAACATCATGCATTCGTCTCCCTTCTGCACTTCATCCAACTCACTTTCTTTCTTTGTTCCAGGTCACCCGGCTTCTTGCATCTTCTCGCCCTACTAACTGCACCAGCAACCCTATTCCCTCACATCTCCTTCCATCCCTTTCTCCAGCTGTCACATCTCACCTAACTAAAATATTTAATCTTTCCCTCTGATCTGGTGTTTTCCCCTCCTCGTTCAAACATGCCAGCATACATCCATTGTTGAAAAAAAAAAACAAAAAAAAAAAAAACACCCCTTGACCAGAACTCTGCTGCTAACTACAGACATATCTCTAATCTCCCCTTCATCTCTACGCTCCTGGAACGCTTGGTCCACCCCCAAATGGTCTGCTATCTCTCCGACAATTCTCTTCTTGACCCTCTACAATCCGGCTTCCGCTCCTTACACTCTACTGAAACTGCCTTCACTAAAGTCTCTAATGATCTTCTAACAGCTAAATCTAATGGTCACTACTCCCTGTTGATCCTCCTGGGTCTCTCTGCTGCATTCAATACTGTGGATCACCAGCTCCTTCTCTCTCTGCTCTGCTCTATTGGGGTTAAGGACACCACTCTCTCTTTGGTTCTCCTCCTACCTCTCTCACTGCTTCTTCTCTGTAGCTTTCACTGGCACCTCTTCCTCTCCTCTCCCCTCATGGTTGGGGTTCCTCAGGGTTCAGTCCTAGGTCCCCTTCTCTTCTCTCTATAAACTGCCCCCATTGGACAAACCATCAGTAGATTTGGTTTTCAGTACCATCTCTATGCTGACGACACCCAGTTATACACCTCTTCTCCTGACATCACCCCCACATTACTACAAAATACCAGTGATTGTCTGTCTGCTGTCTCTAACATCATGTCTTCTCTCTACCTTAAATAAAAACTGAATTTCTTGTGTTTCCTCCCTCTCCTAATCTTCCGAAACCTTATATTGCCATTTCTGTATGTGGTCTACCGTTACTCCTCAGCAGTACGCGTGCTGTCTTGGGGTTATATTTGACTCAGATTTCTTCCTTTCTCCCAAAATCCGGTCTCTCGCTCACTCATGTCACCTACACCTCAAAAACATCTCTAGAATTCGACCTTTTCTTACTGTTGACTCTGCAAAAACTCGAACAGTTGCCATTATTCATTCTCGCCTGGATTACTGCAATTCGCTATTAATCGGTCTCCCTCTTACTAAACTCTCTCCTCTCCAATCAATCCTAAATGCAGCAGCCAGGATCATATTCATGTCCAACCGCTTCTCCGATACCTCTATCCTGGCGCAGTTATTGCACTGGTTGCCAATCCGCTATAGAGTACAATATAAAATTATCCATCTCGCCCACAAAGCCCTCCACAGTTCTGCTCCATCCTACATCTCCTCTCATATCTGTTTATCGCCCTACACGTGCCCTCCGCTCCGCAAGTGACCTAAGACTGACAACAGCTAGAATCCGAACCACCCACTCCCGTCTCCAGGACTTCTCACGAGCTGCACCAATTCTCTGGAAGGTGTTACCAAAAACAATTCAATGAATTCCCAATACCAATAGTTTTAAGCGAGCCTTAAAAACACATCTCTTTAGACTGGCCTATCACCTCACCTCACTTGTCTAACTATTCCTAACTTCCCTTTTCCAAATCTGGCCTTGTGTTATCTGTCTGCACCTGCAGACTGTCTGTCTGTCCCCCATGCATAATATAGCACTTTATCTGTATTTGTACAGATCCCGACCGATGACTGGTTCATGCAGCGTTACGTGAATCCCCTAATTCTTATATTGATGGCTGGACAATGTATGACATCATTTGTTAGTTACCTTTTGTGCCTCTCCTATTTCCTCATAGATTGTAAGCTTGTGAGCAGGATCCTCACTCCTCATGGTTTTTGAATTTTTGTTACTCTGTATTGTTTCATGTTGTCTGTACATGTCCCCTCCGAATTGTAAAGTGCTGCGTAATATGTTGGCGCTATATAAATAAAATTATCATCATCATCAGACCCATTGGGAGACCATATGCAGGGGCAGTAGGCCCTGGCTTCCTTCTGATGCATAACAATGCCTCTGAGGCTCATTTCCTTCTCTTGAGGCATTTCCACTCTGAAGTTGGGTCAGCCTGTAATTTGATTTTCTACTTAGATTTTGAGGATCATTCCAAACCAGACTTCAGTGGGATATTAAATTTAGATTTATATTGATTATTTTTGTTTTATTGTTCTCAACACATACTGTAATGAATTTAGATTTGCAACTGAAATATTTTATTGAGATCTAGAATGTTTTTTTTTTTTTTTGTCTTTCTATCCATCAATCTACCTACCTGAATACCCCTCTTAATGAGGTCAATGTGACATTGCTTGCAGCTCTAATAGCACAATGTTACAGACAGGTCTTGTGCTTCGATATGAGTTCACAGGGTAACAAAATACATGATCTATTTACATTTAGATTCCTATTCATTAGGATTTTCTGAATGTGTGAGTGGACCACTTAACAACTTAAATTCTTACCTGACCATGCTTATCAGCATCCATGGAGAGATTTTTTTTATGCAAGGTATTCAGCTGTAGACTTGCTCATGCTTATAATACAAATCTAAACAGTAAAGTGAATTTTGTGGAATAAGTACTGCTTATAGGGAGATTTGACAGGCAGGACCAATCCGTGGCACTATGTGTTAAGTATAAACTTTAACTGATTTGACAGATGAAATGGGGCAAATGGAAATGTATTACATGCAATAAAGTACAGAAAAAAATAAGGAACAATGATTGAGATAAAGGATGAGTGAAAAACAAACAATAGAGTTTTATAAATGAGAAAAATTAAAAGAGGGATTAATGAAATGGCAGACTGAAGAAGAATGCCGCAGACTTACCAAGAAGAATGGATGAATAGTGTGTGTGACGGGGAGAAAGATAAAGTCGGGGTGATTTATACTGTGTGGTGAAACAAATGGCAGCAGTCTGGCACTAACAATTTTGAAAGGAAAAGGTGTAGTTGTTGGTGACCATTCTCCAATTGGACGAAACTGGAAGACACGGCGGAAACACACACAAACATAACTCCTTGCAGATGTTGAATCCTGAATGCTGACTTGCAGTTTGGGGATAGACTTTTAGAAAGGAATGAAATTTCATGTGTGTCCACATCTCACAATATGCAAAATATATTGTCAATATATCAGCACCATATGGTGACTGTCTTTATTCAGTTCAGAAGAGAAAATTAAATATTCTTCAATATGAGACAACAGTTAGCGTATGGTGGTGCCTTGCTTGGACCCCATGACAGTACACCTTGTATTTGTAAGTGATCCTGTTCCTGTAAGCAATTTCTTATTAACATCTTTACTATTTTACATTGTTATTAGAGACATGAGCCAGAGTACACCTGAATACCTCCCACGTGATATAACATTCCTGACAAGCATGGCCTGGTTTTATTCTCTCATTTATTTAGCTGGTCCATTTTCCTATTCTTTAGGATTTTTTTTTAACTTTAACCTCTATATACCTAAATTATGCATTTTGTTAGTCTGTGCACCTATTATATATTCTATTGTAGCATGATACTTTTGTTGTGCTATTATACCTGGCGCATTATTGAGTTATTCTGTATTATATGCATTTTTCCGTATACATACCGGTATATCACCCTGGGAGTTACATTACATATGTTTTTGTACATCACATTTGTCTATTTGTTTTTCTCTCTGTTTATTTTACTCTGTAACATTATATACATATGTATTTGTTTCTGGTGAAGGTCTGAAGTTTCAAAGACCAAAATGTCATGATTATTTGGGGTTTGCTCTATCAAGAAATTTCAGTGTTTACATTATACAAGACACGCATTAAGTTCCTCCTAACATTTGCAATTCTAACTGTTCATTATGTTGCAGCATTCACTACTAGTTACAATATTGGCCAGTTAAAACTGCAGTTTTTATTTTATTAGCTCCTTCAATAAATTTTTTCTGCCATCTACTGGGTGTGTATTGTTATTTGGAGCTTGTATTAAAGCGAACCTGTCACCCCCCCCCCCCCCCCCCCGGACATCAAAAACTAAAATAGCCACCTTCTGCAGCACTAAGGCTGCATTCAGGGAAGGTGGCTATAGCCTTTTGATGCCCTATGCATTGTTGAATATGCACTTTATAACTGCTGACACTTAAGACGACCTAAGACCGGGAGGCGGGGTTCCGCGCTCCTCCAGCCCGCCCCCTCTTGTCAATCATGCTCGTCGCCTGCTGCTGCCTCCCCTCACACTGTAACATGAACGCGCGCCTCCGTTCTCCGCTATATAAGTGCATATTTAACATTGTATAGGGCATCAAAAGGCTATAGCCACCTTCCCTGAATGCAGCTTTAATGCTGCAGAAGGTGGCTATTTTAGCTTTTGATGTCCGGGGGGGTGACAGGTTCGCTTTAAGTAAATCGACCAACTTGTATTTTGTTACAAGATCCATCTACAAATATCTGTTTTGCTTAAACATTTTGGTGAACACTCATTACCTGGCATGTGTGACCTATAACATTTTTCATATTTTCTTTCAATTACAGGTTATTACCACACCGCAAAGACAGTCTGCACCAAGTACAATTTTATTAGGAAGTCCCCATACCCCCAACACGCACTTTGTTTCACAGAACCAAGTTGCAGACTCTTCTCCATGGTCTGCTGGGTAAGCTAAAACCTTTCAGCATGTTCTACAACCCCTGGCAAAATTATGGAACCACCTGGCTCAGAGGATGTCTTTCAGTTGTTTAATTTTGTAGAAAAAAAGCAGATCTCACACATGGCACAAAACTAAAGTAATTTTAAATGGCAACTCTCTACCTTGAAGAAACACTACAAGAAATCTTGAAAAAAAAAAAAAAAAAAAAAAATGTACTAGCCAGTAATGGTTCCTTTTGTAGACCAAGCAGGGGGGAAATTATGGAATCACTCAATTCTGAGGAAAAAATTATGGAAGCACCCAGTAAATTTTCATTCCCAAAACTAACACCTGCATCAAATTAGATCTGCTCGTTAATCCGCATCTAAAAAGGAGTGATCACACCTTGGAGAGCTGTTGCACCAAGTGGACTGACCTGAATCATGGCTCCAATATTAGGATTATCAAACTCTTAAAAGAGGGTGAATTAACACACAATGTTGCAAAAGATGTTGGTTGTTCACAGTCTAAAATCTGGTCCAAATACAAACAACATGGGAAGGCTGTTAAAGGCAAATATACTGGTAGACCAGGGAAGACATTAAAGCGTCAAGACCGGAAACTTAAAGCAATATGTCTCCAAAACAGGAAATGCACAACAAAACAAATGACGAACAAACAAAATAACACTCCAATACATCACTAGTATTTTGTTGCACCACCTCTGGCTTTTATAACAGCTTACATTCTGAGGCATGGACTTAATGATTGACAAGCAGTACTCGTCATCTGGCTCCAACTTTCCCTGATTGCTGTTGCCAGATCAGCTTTGCAGGTTTGTGCCTTGTCATGGATCATTTTCTTCAACTTCCACCAAAGATTTTCAGTTGGATTGAGTTCTGGACTATTTGCAGGCCATGACATTGGCCTAATGTGTCTTCTTTCAAGGAATGTTTGGGTCATTCCATGTCAAGTGATCCAAAAATGAATATTTTTTTTACCTGATGTCTTCAGATGTTTTTTTTTTTTTTTTTCTATATGAAGTACAAGTTTAGTTAATTACAAAAAACTTTTTTGAATTTTTTTCTTCATCAGTTAATTTTTTACTGATTTTTTTAACCTTCCTAGCGGTATTCCCGAGCCTGACTCGGGGTTAACATTCACTGCCAGAAGCGGTAACCCCAAGTCAAGCTCGGGCCGTGTTAGAGAAATGGTACAAAAGTGTAAGCAATGAAAAGGCAGGAGCCTTCCCTGTCCCTGCTGCGGATGAGACTGGGTGATTTGTGCGCAAGCATCCGCCTGCGCACAGATCACATATGGGAGTGAATGGGTGCGCACGGTCATGTGCTGTCAAGCGCAGCACCGTGCGCTCCTATTATAAAGATAGGGGCTTGCCGTGCTGCACTCACATTGCGGATCCCCTCCGCAGAATGCTGCGGAGGGGTCCGCAAATGTGAAGGCAGCCTAAATCATCAGAACACAACGCTCAGCATTTTCAACCTGAATGCATTGAACAAACCAAAAGAACAAGAGGTGATCATATCCTCACGTTTGATTAAACAAGATTAAAAGAACCAAAAATGTTAACCCCTATTTATACATGTAAATTTGTTTTCTATTATATCACTAAACATGTCATTTATGAAGTGTTTAATAAGAATCGTACAGTAGTTAAATCATCTTTCTATAAAATATGAACTAATCAAACAATTAATAGTACATTTTTAAAGTGGCTTTTTATCATCAATTTGTCCCTTTTAAGTGGGTGAAATTAAATCTTGTCCATAAGCGCTTACTAGCAATCACCATTTCCTTTTGTGTCAAGAGTATGTACAGCCTGTCACTGTTCAGCTCCACCTGAGTTATTATCTGACTTTTGTGCACTTTTAAAATGTCTGGCTTTCTTGGATACGCAAAGGATGGCGCTGGACCATAAGGATGCAATAAAGTCAATTCTACTTCTTCATTTTCACAATCTTTGGAGAGTACAGTAGCCAGCCACCAGCGCCAATCATATTCATAGGTCACGTAGCCAGTTATGTCGTCCATTGCCAATCTTGTGCCGTCTTCTACCACTTCATGGACTTCACTGTCTTTGCTGAATGAAAAAATCCTTGTTTTTATTTCACTACATGGAATGAAAGTGTGGTATTGCTGAGTCCCTTTGATGGCTTCTGCTTCCTGTAACCAATGTTTTAACAAACTCTCCTCTTCTTCATAGTCCTGGTTTGTACAATATTCAATACAATATTGTTCATTCTCAGGTTGAGCTCTAACAAAGTTTTCTTCTATATGTCCTCTCCTGCTTCTAAGCTGTAACATATCAAAATAATACAGTACTGTCTAAAAATCATGGATTATTTGGTGAATATAGACCCCCCCCACTTTTAGACAACAGGCTGATCAGATCTGAATTCAAGATTTTCGAATTGACACTATAATAGTTAAATATTTTAAAATATGATCCCATCGCGATCCCAACTTGAAATTTGGTACAGATGTGGCTAAGAGCATAGCAGACACATGGGCAGTTTTGGAAAATTTTAAATTATGCCGATTTTTTTGGAAATGTGTTTTAAAACTTTTGCTTTTGCATGGGTAAAACATTAACAAAGATATTCTTGTTACATATCTAGTGAAAGCCTGTACAGTTCTGAGTAAAATGGTGTTTATTTTGTCTCTCTATCTTATTTCTACCCTGAGTTATGAGGAGAAATGGCAACACCGAAATTCATACTTTTTTCGAACTTTGAAAGTCATTTAAAAAACATTTTTTTTTTTTTCATTTTTCTCTTCACATTTTGCATTGTCTGACATGCTATTATCAAATAAAATATCAAAAGAATTAAAAATATAGAGGTAATAATCATTGGTTCACTTGACATGGAATGGCCCATAAAACATTTTTGCTCTATGGCAGGATGCATTATCATCTTGATAAATTATTTAATAATCCCCAAACATCCTTTCAGTTGATGGGATAAACAAAGTGTCCAAAATATCAATGTAAACTTGGGCATTTATTGAAGATGTAATGAAAGCCATCTCCCCAGTGCCTTTACCTGACATGCAGCACCATATCATCAATGACACTGGAAATTTGCATGTTCTCTTCAGGCAGTCATCTTTATAAAACTCATTGGAATTACACCAAACAAAAGTTCCAGCATCATCACTTTGCCCAATGCAGATTTGCGATTCATCACGATTATGACTTTCATCCAGTCTTCCACAGTCCACGATTGCTTTTCCTTAGCTCATTGTAACCTTGTTTTTTTCTGTTTAGGTGTTAATGATGGTTATGTTTAGCTTTTCTGTATGTAAATCCCATTTCCTTTAGGCGGTTTCTTACAGTTCAGTCACAGCCCATTGACTCCAGTTTCCTCCCATTCGTTCATCATTTGTTTTGTTGTGCATTTCCTGTTTTGGAGACATATTGCTTTAAGTTTCCGGTCTTGACACTTTAATGTCTTCCCTGGTCTACCAGTATATTTGCCTTTAACAGCCTTCCCATGTTGTTTGTATTTGGACCAGATTTTAGACACAGCTGACTGTGAACAACCAACATCTTTTGCAACATTGTGTGTTAATTCACCCTCTTTTAAGAGTTTGATAATCCTAATATTGGAGCCATGATTCAGGTCAGTCCACTTGGTGCAACAGCTCTCCAAGGTGTGATCACTCCTTTTTAGATGCGGATTAACGAGCAGATCTAATTTGATGCAGGTGTTAGTTTTGGGAATGAAAATTTACTGGGTGCTTCCATAATTTTTTCCTCAGAATTGAGTGATTCCATAATTTCCCCCCCTGCTTGGTCTACAAAAGGAACAGTTACTGGCTAGCACATTTTTTATCTTCATTTCTTTGTGTTTCTTCAAGCCATAAAGTTGCCATTTGAAATGACTTTAGTTTGTCCCATGTCTGTGATCTTCTTTTTTTTCTACAAAATTAAACAACTAAATGGGCGTCCTCCGAGCCCGGTGATTCCATAATTTTTGCCATCGGGTTGTAGTATGTTTACGTATTTGTGTATTAGGAAAACCTGTAATGTTTTACATTTAAAATGGCTGCCCAATGTAAAATTAGTGTTTTTTGTTTATAGATTTATATTACTCTAGGAACTAATTGTGTATGTTCTGTCTGAGGTTTTTGATACCTTTTACAACCTCCCCAGTAGTTTACATTTTGGAGATAGATTACCTGCAGTCTCTTCTGACCACAGACTTCTCAGGAATAGCTTCAGCGGTGGCTGATGTTGTCTTTTGTGGGAATTAGTGACTAATTTTTACCTTTCCATTTTTTCCCAATCTAAAAAGGTCTTGCAACTCCTACCAGGTTCAAAAACTGCTTGCTTTCTGCATTCATGACCTATCAATCACATTAAGTGTATGAGATGCTGCCCACTTAGCTCTGAGGTGTACAATGGATACACCACAGATTTATTAGAACTCTTCATCTGTGTGTTTTAAACCTCTGATGCAATGTGTAACCATAAAGATAGTCTTTAATTTTTCTCTTTTTATATATAGTAAGCGGAATAAAAAAGGAGAGAAAAATGGCAAAGGCCTACGTCACTTTTCCATGAAGGTTTGTGAAAAAGTACAGAAAAAAGGCACAACGTCTTACAATGAGGTGGCTGATGAACTGGTAGCAGAATTTAGCTCAGCTGATAACCACATATCACCAAATGAATCAGTAAGTTGACCGCTTGGCTTCCGATTTTGCTTTATTCCATAAGTCATGCTTTGTGAGCATTCTTACTGTAGTGACTATGAAAAAATGTGCTTGGGCCTGTTCACACACTACTTGTTTGATGCGGTTTACAATCACAGGAAATGTGTGAGATTTCAAATATATCATCCACAATCTGGATAATTTCTCCAGAAATTAACATACACTGCAGATTTGTGTAGCCGCAGCATGTAATACTAGACCAAGAAAAAAACCGTTACACATGAACTCTCTATTTCCTAAAGCCATCAAGAAAAATCATTATTATACCATCCCAACTTATGTTTTTTTTAATAAGAATTTTGGCTATAAAGAATTTATTTTTTTATTCTAAAACAAGACCCCATCTGATTTTATTTATTTCACCGCTGTAATGGTCCTTTAAACCTTAGTCCCCTGTCCTGTACTCTTATTCAGTGTCTTCATTTGCTTTTAGCAGCGGTCCCATCTGTCTTAAGCACTTAATCCGCCAGCAGCTCCAGTGTTTATTGAAGCGCATCTTAGGTTCCAAATAATATTTATTCACTTATACAGCACCACAATCTACATTTCCTATAAGTATATCTTTGGAGTATGGAAGGAAACCCACCTAATCACAGGGGAGAACATACAAACTCTTGGCAGATGTGGTCCTTGGTGGGATTTGAACCCAGCACTGCAAGACCGCAGTGCTAAATCAATACAAGTCTATGAGGACCTCGTTCTGGCTTCATAGACTTGTATTGAGAGCTTGAGATAAAACTTTTAACTTCCAGCCAGAGGTTGTGGTCACAAGGTGGCACTGCGGGAGCAGAGCGGTATTTGTGAAATGTGAGGACGGTGGCAGGTGAGTATAAGACCTGCAGCAGGAGACTTGGGTATAAAACACCACCCAAGCACTGCAGAAAAAATACAATGGAGTGGTTCACCTATCCACTAGATAAGCTATAACTTGTAAATTGGTGGGATCCACTTGCCAGAACGATCCAATTGAGTTTCATGTGTTGTGAGCTGTACTTCAGCATACACTTTCTCTTGATTTCACTACCTTTGAGACTAGTAAAGATGGTGCTTAAACTTTTCTAAAGCTTTTACACCAAAAGGCATGTCCTAAGAAATTTTTAATAATTTTTTTGCAAAATATCGATAAGGGGTTGTGCCCTTTCCACTGACATCAAGCATGGAGACCTGTTGCTTTTATGCATAATTGTGCAGACAATAGTTGAATGCCACCCAAGTATTTTGTGCATGGCCTAATAAATAAAATAAGATGTGTACAATACTTCCTTAGTCATCACCTCTGTTAGCATGCATCAGCAGCTGTAAACGTCTGATGTCAGTTTGCTCTCACCTGCTAATATGCTTTGTTTTAAATGTGCAGTATTGAGCGCCAAAATATGCAGCAGCAGTCTGCTCTGATAATCTATTTTTTTTTGCAGTTCCCACTTGTGTTTTCTGCAGATAAAAGCAGCTCTTTTTTCTGCTTCAGCTGCAGGTGCATTGGGGCTCCACACTTTAACCTCCCTAGCGGTATGATTCTGTCAGGAATTTTGTGCTAAAAGCGTACCATTTTTTGGCATGGAAATTTGGTGTTATGTACAGTAGGCCTGCGGTATTCCCGAGCCTGACTCGGGTTAACATTCACTGCCAGAAGCGGTAACCCCGAGTCAAGCTCGGGCTTACCCGCGGTCGCGGCAGATGCGGTGAAAAAACCACACTTGCCGCATAGCCGCCGCACTTGCGGCGCGGTTGCGGTAATCACCATAGTAAATATAGGGGGACTTGCCGCAAGTAAGGTTTTTTTCGCGGCCGCACCTGCCGCAAGTGCAAAACCGCACCTGCCGCAAGTCCCCCTATACTTACTATGGCGATTACCGCAACCGCGCCGCAAGTGCGTTTTTTTCACCGCATCTGCTGCGACCGCGGGTAAGCCCGAGCTTTACTCGGCGTTACCGCTTCTGGCAATGAATGTTAACCCCGAGTCAGGCTCGGGAATACCGCTAGGAAGGTTAAAGCACTGCTGCATTTTTATATGCATTTTTTTATGCACTTTTTTGAGGTCCCCTTTAAAGTCTTCAGGTAAAAACAAACCAAGAAGCGCACAGGTCAAAGGTATCTTGACTGCACAATGGGTATGTGTTTTCATTAAATCACTTTTTTTGCTTGAATTGTTTAATGCAGCAGATTTTTTTCACAAAAAATACACAGTTCACGCTACATGGCAGAATAGCCTTAACCTGTATTTGGTCTGCTGAGTTAAATAGTGAAGATAACTTGCCCCAGTTTAGTCTAAATTTAATAAAATCTGCTTTGTCACAATATTCTCATTCTTGGGCCTGGTTCAGATGGACAGATTGCACAGTCAGGACTACATTTCCTGACCCAGACTTCCAGCCACATTGCAATTCTGTAATACTGTATACAGATCTTTAACTGCACCCATCTGAACTCTGCGTTAATGTAAGTTTAAGGATTTGCTCAGGTTCTCCTACTAATTAAAAATATTACCTTTTCGATATTTTACATACGACATGCCTTTTTTATTTGTACATTTTGGGATATGTGCAATGCTGTAGAATGTAAGCCCACAAGGGCAGGGTCCCCTCTCCCCTCTATCAGTCTGTCACTGTTAGTTTGTTCATTGTATTTTTAACTTGTTTGTATGTAACACTTTCTCATATACAGCACCATGGAATCAACGGTGCTCTATAAATAAATACAATAATAATGTTGTGAACCTTCTCATTTACAGCAAGCGTATGATCAGAAGAACATAAGACGTCGTGTTTATGATGCCTTAAATGTGCTCATGGCTATGAACATTATTTCTAAAGAAAAAAAGGAAATAAAGTGGATTGGTCTACCTACAAACTCTGCTCAGGAATGTCAAAACTTAGAAGTATGTCTTTTAATCTTTCTTTTACTCTGTTGACTGCCTGTTTTTGTATTGTCCATTGTGAGCTGAATGGGAGTGTCAGCAGGTTTTGGTATGTAATATGCGAAAAGCATGATGTAGTGGCTCCAATACTGATTTCAGTGATGCGTCACTTACTAGGCTGTATGTAACTGTTTCACTAAAGTCAGTGTTTACCAGCAGGAGACTTACTACACGACTAGGTGTCTCATGTCATGTCTTACTGCTCTGTGTAACTCCACCATTGATTGGCAGTTTTCTGTGTACACTGTATATTATTATACAGGACTGAGCATTTTCAGCACAACTAGATCTACAGCAGAGAAAACTGATGTTCCATTAAAATGACAGTGTGCAGACCAGTAAGTGCCACATCTCTGGAATTAGGATCTCAGCCCCTACATCATGCTACTAAAACCTAGTGATAAATTCCATTAAAACATAGCTGTGCATGTTGTCTTGTGCTGGTCTTTAAAAATCATTACTACATTCATGGCCTCAATACATGATTTGATCAAAGCAATGCTTCCATGTTTAGGGCTCATAAGCACTTAAATTGAAGGTAAAAAAAAGTGTTTCCCAATCAAGATCCTTTTCCAGATTGGAGTAATTTTGAGTACAGTTTGTTAAATGAAAGATAATTGTGAAGTAGTAAAAGAACCCCTTCTAAATCCCTGTTTCCATTTTGTAAAATAATACTCATACTTTCCTCCAGTGGTGTCGGCACTGTCACTCCAGAGGATACTGTGACATTATGTAACTCAACCCTTGCAAGCCAGTCAGTGCGTGCTTCACTCTCTGCCTTCAAAGAATATACATCCAGAGAGGACCGGAGAACAGCAGGACGCACTTTTTCTGGGTATTTGTAATTTGTCCTAAGGTGGAGAAAGTGAAGCAAGATATGGTTACAGAAAAATGTCTCAGAATCCACAGGAAAAGCAGTGCCAACACCACTGGAACTGCACCGGACCAAAGTATAAATGATTATTTTTCAAGGGGCAATTGCATGGATTCAATAGGGGTTGTCCTAGTAGTGGATAATTCCCTTTAAAATGAGTGTTTTTTTTTTGTTTTTCTTTTGCCGCTCCCCCAAACCACTCCTCTCCCCCCTTCCCCCCCCCCCCCCCGCCATTTTTGATATTGTACGTCGATTAGTTCAAATATATAGTATCATGTATAATAGGTAATATAGGAACACTGCAATACTAGAAGTCGCTACAACAAATGCAGTGCATGCAAGTAAATAGCGGTGTAAGTCCCGAGATAAACAATGAAGAGGTTGCTGCACTTACACCACCACAATGGCCATGTGAAACATATATAGTTATCTATACAGACTAGACTAGACATTTCCTGAGCAATTGTCATCTGCTGTTTGGCTCAGAGATGAAACTTATACATGAACTTCGTCTTATTGGATTGTAGTAGACTAACTAAAAAACAAAGTGGTGCGCAAGACCAATCCACTTTTATATTTGTCGTTCTCTTTAAAGTGGACCTGTCACATAAAAATTCACTTAACCTGCAGATAAGCTCTATGTCTGAAGGTTAATAGCATTCTGAACCTGTCCGGCTCCTATACATTAAACCCCACTGCCATGAGGAAATTAACTTGATTCCTCCTGGCAGTGTACCTGTTTGCCATGGGAGTGGCACCAGGGTGGGTACAGTCACTCTTGTATATATGGAGAGCGCTGGCTATAACCATCGCCCCCTGTACTAACTGACAATCTGCTCTATTGCAGAGTGGCCATGGTTACAGCCAGTGCTCTCCATACATAAAACTGTGACTGAAATCTGCATTTATGCCGCTTCCATGACTGGAACGCGGCAGCCAAGTGCTGGGCTGGTTCAGAATATGATTAGCCTGCAGATAAGCCCAAAGGTTAATGCTGGTTAATGGCATTTTTACACATGACCGTTCCCTTTAAACTGTACAGTGGTGTTTAGAGGTGGATATAGCTTCTTGCATGATTGCTTGATTAGATAATATGAATGTTTGTGGTATGTTGTGTGGAATTTTGGATAAGTTACTTTAAAAAATGTTTCTTTTCCTAGATTGAAAGACAAAGACGACTTGAAAGAATAAAACAGAAACAGTCCCAGCTACAGGAACTTATACTACAGGTCAGCTTGGTTGTCAGTATTGTACATAAAAACCTTATATATAGATTCCTTGTTCTAACAGTGGTGCCAGTCCTGATCAAAACCACAGTGTTTTGAGCTTTTATTACAGTGCATGGTTGGAAATGTAGCAGTGGTTTAGTTGATGTGTGCAAGATTGTCCCAGAGAATTACTTACATGCGTAGTTTCATAGTTTTTAAGGTTGAGGGTAGACTTAAGTTCATTGAGTTCTACCTGTAGCCTAAAATGTTGATCCAGAAGTAGACAAAAACCCCATGGGGAAGACACTAGGCTCCATATTACGGGAAAAATTCCTTCCCAATTCCACATACAGCAGTCAGACTAGTTTCCTTTATCAACTTCCTATTACAGAATCTAGTGCCCATAAACGGTAATAGATTTTTCCAGTATGGCATCCAGGCCTTTTAGTAATGACTCAACCATTACAACATCATACGGCATAGCGTTCCATAGTCTCACTGCTCTTATAGTAAAGAAGCTGCGTCCATTCTTATGATTAAACCTTCTTTCCTCTAGACATACAGGATGCCCCGCTGTCCCCGTCGCAGGCTTAGGTGTAAAACAATCATTAGAAAGGTCTGTGTACTGTGCCGTCATATATTTGTACATTGTATTAAGATCACCCCCAAATCCAAACTAATAACCCCAGATTTAATCAGACCTGGTATTTCCTTCCACCCAGTCCTCTAATAACTTTGGTCACTCTTCTCTGCACTTGCTCTAGTTCAGCTATGTGTTTCTTACACACCGGAGACCAGAATTGTACACAGTATTCTTAGTGTGATCGCAGTAGTGACTTGTATAGAGTTAAAATTGTTTTTTTTCATGAGCATCTTTGCCTCTTTTAATGCATCCTATTATTTTATCATCCCTGGCAGCAGCTACCTGACATTGGTCCTAAGGTTGAGTTTCCCATCCACCCATACAACCAAGTCTTTTTCAGTAATCTGTTTATCCAGTGTTCTGCAATTAAGCACATAATTATACATTTTATTTCCTCTGCCCAAGTAAATGTCTTTACGTTTATCCTCATTAGGGTACATTTGTACACGGCAACAAACTAGAACAATGTTTCCATGATTTCACTGCAACCTGCAAATTGTCAGTGAAATAGCAAGCAATATTGCTTTGTGTAACGGTACCTTTAAAGTTCAACTGCCATTTCTTATTCCAAGCCTCCAGCGTACAGAATTTCTTTTGTATAATGAAACTATCCTCCTCTGTATTGATTACCCTGCAGAATTTAGTCTTATATGCAGGTATTGAAATTCTATGCTATATGTCCCTTACATCATCATTAACCTCTACACAACCTATGACATACATGTATGTCATGGGTCGAGTCCCTCACTTTGATGTGAGCTCCGGCGGTGAGCTCACATCATTTCCCCGGCATCTCCACTGATCTCTTCAGCTGAGATATTGGACTAACAGCACGGATTGGATCTTCGAACCGATTGGTGCTGTTAACCATCGCGATCCAAAAGCGCCACAGCGGTGACCGTGATATTCCCCGTAAGATCGGAGATCCCGCGATAAGATCGTGGAATCTCGCTGCATCACCTAAAAGCCTGGGGTCCTGCAGTGACCCCGGATGCTATGAGGGTCCACTTCCTAGAAGTGGTTGGCAAGTGCTGCCAACCACACACAGTGAACATTTTTGCCATGTCCCAATGTGCTGCACGTCATCGGGACATGGTACAAGCGATCGGACTATGCAGCACTGTGGTGCACTATGGGGCAGTGTAAAATAAAGAAAAAATGTAAAAATATGAAAACAAAAAACACAAATTCAGATCACCCCCTTTTTGCCCCATTCAAAATTAAAGAATTAAAAAAATAAAAAGGTACACATTTGGCATCGCCGTGTTCAGAAATGCCCGATCTATCAAGATATAACATCAATTAATCAGAACTGTAAACTGCGTCACGGAAAAAAAATCCAATTACTTTGTTTTGATCACTGCAGCATTGTATTAAAATGCAACTACGGGCGATAAAAACAACTTATCTGCCCAATAGTATCATTAGAAACATCAGCATGCAGCCCCAGGTCCCAAAAAATGAGGATGCTATGGGTCGCGGAATATGGAGCAATAAGTGCAAATGTTTTTTTTTTTTTTTTTTTTCCAAACTTCTGACATTTTTTTCATGACTTAGATAACAAAGTATACATGCTATCTATGAAATCGTACCAACCCGAGACATCATATCAAGTCAGTTTTACCATATAGTGAACATGGTGAATGAATAAATCCAAAAAAAACAAACGTGTAATTGCACTTTCCTTCGCCTCATTTGGGGACACAGACCGTAGGTGTTATGCTGCTGTCCACTAGGAGATGACATTAGGCAATATCTGAAAAAGATTAAGTGGCTCCTCCTCTGCAGTATACAACCCCTGGCTGGAGCTTGCCTAACCAGTTTTTGCTTAGTGTCTTTAGGAGGTAGATCTCTTTATTTTTACTCTTTTATTTTTGAAATTTTTATTACTTTTCAACGCATATACCTTCAACTCCTTAGAAGACTTAAAGATGGAAGGAGTACGACAGCTGCCATGCTCCCCAGATCCCACAGTGGGGACTCAGGGTGCGAGTCGATGCACTCATGGCCATTTCTATAATACTCCTTCCTTGGCTGGTAGAGGGTGAGTCAAACCCAGCAGGATTGCAGCTACCTCCCCATTACACCCCATCAGGTGTCTTTGGGTTGAGGCTCCAGGTATGTCTGGCTCTGCCACAGGGCTCCTCGCAGAGCTGCTGGGCCTCCGACCGGAGGAAAACCGATCGCAGGGGTTAGGTGCTCATAAGGGGCGAGCACCGCTCCCCTGCCTAGCACATTACCCTCATGTGGCCATATTCCTTCCCTGCAAATGATGTTTGGACGCAAGGGAATCCCCGTGCATCCATAGGTCCCTGTGCACTCTGCCCTCCGGGACTTCCTCTGCATTCCGGACCTGCACACCGGCCTCCACACATTTTCGGGGCCGCATTTTACTTTATGCCCTGGCTTCAGCCTAACTCAGAATTGCACGCCCTTCCCCGCCCACCGCACGCCTCCATGATGATGTCACAGCAGGCCCCTGCTGCATCATCGAGGAGGGCGGGACGGTTCTTTCAGCACTTCTCGCTCACCACGAGATCTCCTGCGCTCTCAACCCCGCACATCTCTTCCAACACAAGCACCGCTAAGTACCTGCAGCCGCGGCGGAGGAGCGTGGGCTGGATCACCAATACCGCTCATCACAGGAGCGGATCAGAAACACAGAGCTGCTTGGTCTAAGGGATAAGGCGTCTGAGAACCCTCAATAACGGAGTTCGGCAGGTCCAGTTGCAAGCGTAGGACAGGGTAAGAACCTCAGCAATGTTTTATCTGCTGCAGCCCCCTCTCCCCCTCCTCTCTCTCTTTTTATTTCACTTCCCACAAATGGTAGTGTACTGACAGCACATGTGCTATTATGGGTTTGAGCACAGCTCTCCTCTCGGTTACAAACAGTGACAGGATGATTGAATCTTGGATAGGACCCTAACAAAAAGGGACTGAGGACACTCCTTCCTCGGCCCCCCACAGTTGGGGGAGCTGGGTTCCATTTGAGATACCTTAAGACTGCCCGATTTACTCCTTCCTTGGCTGCCCACAGTTGTAAGGAGCTAGGTTGAGGTTGAGATACTTCAAGACTGACTGGCATACTCCTTCCTCGGGCCCCCACTATCAGGGGAGCTGGGTTGAAGTTCAACAACTTAAAAATTGCCCGACCTACGCCTTCCTCGGTCCCCCACAGTTGGGGGAGCCGAATTGAAGTTGAATTAATCTGAAATTACCTGACATACGCTTTCGGTGACTCCCCACAGTTGGGGAGCTGGGTAGAAGTTGAGGCTTACCAGGACTGTTCAGCAATCCTCCCCAGAACCCACAGACGGGACTATGGGTGGCAGTGATGTTGCCGAGTCTCACAGGACGCAAGGCTGAAACCACGAGACCCACAGCTGTCCTCCCTATCTCACCAGGATCCCTATCTGACAACGGGGCTCCCTCTTAGGGGCATATTTCTGTCGGACGGAAAGCGGGAGCAGGTACATCGGCACCCTCTACCATTGGTAGGACGACAAGGGCTCTGCATGACCCCTTCTCCATTGTAATTCCACAGTCCTCATGCTTCTCCTGCCAAAACAGACAAGGTCCCCCCAATGGCTGACTGCTTTTATGATCCAGTGTCGGACCTTGACAGGGATGCGTCCTTGAGCTACACTCTTCGGACACTCGGGCCATGGTCAAGACAATATTCAAGTCGGTTAACTGGACTCCGGACATAGATGACCTTCTTTCTAAAAACCTAACCACGATTCCTTCAAAAGAGCTAAACGTTCACACAAGGACCTGACGGATCATTGCGGTTTTCTGGATGTTTTTCGGAAACCGAAGACGCAAAGTGTTAGGAGCTCACTATTCCTTTTTTCACAAAGAGGATTCAAGGACGGGTCTCTAGAACGTAAGACCCCTGGCATACTCCTTCCTCGGCTCCCCACTGTTGGGGTGTCGGGTCGTAGTTGCAATTCCCCAATATATGCCATACTCCTTCCTCGGCTCCCCACTGTTGGGGACTAGGGTCGAAGTTGAGACCATCACAAGGGTACCCGACCTCCCTCCCCAGACCACAAAGGAGAAACTCTGGGTTGCGGGATATGGAACACGAAACCAGCAGCAACTCTCCCCAACGCACCTATCATGGGTTGAGACAACACATGCAGTTACCATACATAGCCCTGTCTGACGCAGGACCTAGCAGATTCCTCGACTGTGTTGACCTAAGACTGGTCAGATGACCCACATGTAGGCCCTCTGGTCTCCCGTATGGCCACAAGGACTCTTCCTAACAGTGTTGGTCCATCAACAAATGCGCAGGGCAACTGGATCACTTCCTTCCTTATTCTTTGGAATAGCTATGGCAATTGTGGTCTCAGCAGATTCTCTGCACGCCGCCCTGCGCAGGCGAAGTCCTGACCCAGAACTACCGGATCTAGCGAAAATAGGTCCGTAGCAGTGGAACATCTCGCTCATGTATACCTAGACGCGACGATGGCACGGCCGTAACGGCTTCCACAGCATTACGTTTAGGACAGTGATGGGCAACCTTTTGAGCTTGGTGTGTCAAAATTCGCCAAAAAAACCGCGCATAAATCGGGAGGTGTGTCACCTTGAGAAAAAAAAACCCTAATTTTACGATATTTATAGTTTAAAAAACAAATATGTTTAATATTTAACTTACCTGCTTAGTGACTTCTTTGTTAATCTGTCAGTTGGTTTCTTTTGTTGGTCTTGCTGTTATTTAACTTGTGTGGGGTGCCATGAACTAAGTCAGATAAGTGAGGGGGAATTCTTCCAGTGATGGCGAACCTGTGGCAGTCCAGCAACAGCTGGACTGCCACAGGTTCGCCATCACTGATTTAGTGACTTTTTTGTTGCTGAATTTCTGCTTACTACCGTTTCACTACATAGAACGCAAAATGATCTGCCATTTTTTTCTATAATGCCATACATCTCAGTCCATGTCTCTTGAAAGGGTCGGCTACTACCACTTCCTTTACTTAACCTTGTTTTTTTTGGCTTCTCCATCAGAGGGGCAGTGACAGAAGATTTATAGATAGCCCTGCAGGCAATTAGGGGTTAACTGTCTTTTAGGAAAGGTCAGAAATAGGGATTAATAGGGTGCGCAACAATAATATAGTGGTGAAATGGAGTCTGTACTATGCTGCAAGATGGCGTTCCTTATGTAAATTAATGGCGGGAAACGGCACCCATAGCACAGGCTTCTTCCAGCCTCCCCCTCACTTATCTCAGTAATGGCCAATCACACATTCATGACACCCAGATTCTGCCCAGAACCTTTCACTGGAGGATGGTTGCTGTAGTAATCACTGGACCTCCAGACAGACCTCCAGACAGCGATCACAGGGCCTCAGATATGCGTCCCCCACAGCGTTCCGCTGCTCCCTGCTGTGCCAGCCAACCAGCAAGTTCCGCCTGCCCTACCGGAAGTCCCAGGACTAGACGCTCTGTGCCGGAGCTCTGCTGTTCTGGCCTACAGACCTCCAGCACATTTTTTTTTTCCTCAGCTACTGCACCTGGCCTTGTAGTTAGTGATGGGCGAGTCCTAAATTACTCGGAATCGCTTGACTCTAGTCTAGCGAGTCCGAGCCCGGGACTCGCTACTCGTTGTCTAGCGAGTCCAATGTTAATGAATGGGGAAGCGAGTAATAGCAAGTAATGTGTGATTTACAAATCGCAGATGTCTCGGAAAGCGCTCGCATTGCTGTGTCGGAAGCCCCACTCGCAACAGTTTTTTGCTGCCGTGTCTGTGGTTTTTATCCAAATAGTGAGTCTAGCGAGTGAGAAAAAGTAAACTCTGACAAAACTAGGATCGCAGAGTACCGAATCCTACTTGTAGTTTCTCCAGCGGCCGCGTGTCACTGAAAATGGCTACGCGTGTCAGTGCTGACACGCGTGTCATAGGTTCGCCATCACTGGTTTAGGATGAGCGCTCAGACTATGCTAGTGAATGGCATCTACTGCCTCTACGGAATCCCTCACGGGCCTTCCTTATCTTGGCTGACGTCTATTCGGCGGAAAACTGACGCTTTAGAATGGAGGAGCTCCTTCTTTCCTCAACACTGCCACAGCGGTGGTTTCCCTACTGTCACCAACTGCGTTTCTCTGTGGTTCCTCGCAGAACTTGTTTGGCTGGCCGGCCTCACGCCTAGCACAGACTAATGTTCGTTCTCAAAGTGAAACAAGGCTTCCAGTATCCCCTGGGATACAGATCCCATAGGTTTAATCCAATTGACTCGCCATTCCCGGAAGTTGCCTCTTGGATTGACGGCCGACTTCCCGTTTTTCAATAAGTCTGATCTGACGTTCCATCATATCATTCATATATGGAGGGGAATTCCTGGCCCACACAGGTATTTAGTACATTCAAGATTTCCCCGCTTCCACCAGGGTTTCACAGCGCCATGGGTAACCACCCATGGCATGATAGTATCACAACCATTCTGCATTCACGAAGATTAATCATTCTACCATTCCTGGACCATCTATTCATCATGGCACCCGCCATCAGAGACTACGAACAGAGCACTCCTACTACTGTGGACACTGTAGTTCATTATCTACGATGGTTGGTCAACCTGTCCAACTCCAACAAGTCCCGACCAAACCGCTCAAGGACGGCGGCCACTCAACTTTTCCCCCATGGTGGAGGTGCCCCACCTCCCTCTCGGCAGAGAGGCCCTTTTTTCTGGATCGCCAGAGGAGCTAACCACCGGAGCTACTATATCAGGCTGGAATGCGGTATCCCACCCACACACTGTTCAGGTCACAAGGTGTCCCTGGACTTCACTACTCATCAATCTCGTAGAGCTTCACGCCATTTTCCGGCACTACTATCTTTTCACTGGTTACTGACGGTCTTCATCTCCTATTGCAGTCTCTCAATACCACTGCATTGACAAGCCACTCACCAGGAAGAGACCCGCAACAGTCGAGGATGCACGAGGCGGAATCCTTCCTCAGTTGGGCCGACCTGACCCAGTCTGGCTTTTCAGCAGTCGCATTCCAAAGATCGGCAGGGCCGGTTCATGACCCTGAATCCGGGAGTGGATATCCTAATCCACTCCTGAATGTAGTTTAATTTCCCTTACATCTCCCTCTCTCACTACCTTACAGAGGGGCGCGTATGATCAAATCAGGTGGCGTTCCATCTGTCCTTGTGACCCAGGATCGGCCCAGACGCGTCTGGTAGGTCGACCTAGTTCAACGCGTCGCCGACAGCCGATGACATCTTGTACCCTGTCCGGATTTCTTTCTCATGGTTCATTTACTGCCAGAATTTGAGATCCTCCGGACTTTGCTGGCAGGGCCCTTGAGACTGGGGTTTTTCACACCCAGCTGGTTATAGCATCTATGCCAGCATTGGTACGAGAGAGCCTGTTTCCCGCTCGTATATTTTTCCACGCATGGAAGTTTTTTCCTTGCATGGTGCGGCTCTTGGTTTCAGCCACCCTTAGCTGCTCGGTTGCACATATTTTAGGCTTTCCTCACTCTGGCCCTGACGCCGGTTGTTTTTCTCGGTTTTGCATCGAAGGACAAATCTACGCACTTGAGGTTAATCCTTTTATTCAGGGAGTTCCTGCCTGGTCCCCTCTTTCAATCGAGGCATTCTCCCTCAATCTGGTCTAGACACGCTGGAGAAGTTCACTCCTTGAGCACCTCAGAGATTTTCGTACACTTCTTTCCCAGAACATTGCATTTTTCTGGTAGCATTTACCTCTATCCGTGGAGTCGCTAACCTCGCAGTGCTCTCCCGTGGTGTATCCTTATTAGTGTGCTTCGACCAGCGCCGTCATCGTTCCAAAGGTGGTCTCTTCATTCCACCTGGACGAGATC
Organism: Allobates femoralis; assembly: GCA_033576535.1. Taxonomy (NCBI): domain Eukaryota; kingdom Metazoa; phylum Chordata; class Amphibia; order Anura; family Aromobatidae; genus Allobates; species Allobates femoralis. The sequence goes on along the minus strand of JARQOC010001764.1, from coordinate 7,380 downwards.
TCCTTACCATTCCTGTGCTCCGCATCGGTGCATTGAGTCAGGAGCACTCTTCCACGCACTGTATCGGGGTCACGCCTTTTGTTTCTATGTGTTTGGTACCACACATTGCAGGAGACCGGACTCTCTGTTCACCTTTTCGAAAGGGCATGTCAGTACCCAAGGCCACTCTGGCCTGATGAATCAGAACCGCTAACCAGGAAGTGTATCAGTTCCAATCATTGCATAATGGGGCTCTCCACTTCTACGGAAGGGGTACCCTGGGCCATTCGGCACCAGACATATGCACAACAGGTGTGCTGGACAGCTACCTGATCCATTCTTTGCTTTTTTGGGAAACATAAGTGTTCATACCCAAGCGTCAACAGAGGCAAATTTGGGTGTAAGCAAGCTTCAGGCTGCAGTAGTCCACCTCTGGGGTGCACGTTTTTATAAGAGTCTGACTTTCTCTCCCCACCCAGGGACTGCTTTAGGATGTTCCACGGTCTGTGTCCCCCAATGAGGCGAAGAAGAAAAGGAGATTTTTGTGTACTCCCCATAAAATCCTTTTCTCTTAGCCTCTAATTGGGGGACACCGCTCCCTCCCTGTTGCCCGTATCGGGGCTTTATAGTATTGTTTATAGCTCTTTAAGTCCATGTGTAAATGCCTTTCTAATAGGGTCTTTGAGCTTCATATATAGTTGCCTTTTACCGGCTTCTGTTCACTGTCTTCTTCTCCTACTGCTTTAAGCACAAAACTGGTTGGGCAAGCTCAAGCCAGGGGGTGTATACTGCAGAGAAGGAGCCACTTAATCTTTTTTAGATATTACCTAGTGTCTCCTCCTAGTGGACAGCAGCACAACACCCACAATCTGTGTCCCCCAATTAGAGGCTAAGAGAAAAGGATTTTACGGTGAGTAAAATCTCCTTCTTTTTTTTTTTTTTTTTTTTTACAACTTCACTGCTCTTGGAATTTTGTCCCTATTTTCCTGTACACTATATGGTAAAATAAATGATTGCATCTGAAAGTACAACTCATCCCGCAAAAAACAAGCCCTCCTATCTCTATATCAATGGAAAAATAACGTTACGGCTCTTGGAAGAAGAAGAGGGAAAAATAAAAAACGGTAAGGGTTAATAAATGTTAAAAAGAGGGCTCCATACTGAGCACCGTGGTACACCTTGTTAACTGTGACCCAGTTTGAGTGTGCTCCATTAATTACCACCCTTTGTTTATTATCACTGAGCCAATTCTTCTTAGGCTGGTTTCACACCACAGTTTTTTCACTGATAAGGTTCAATCAGGTTTGTGTGCCAAAACCAGGAGAGGAACTTGCAGAGGAAAAACTATAATTGAAAGATTAATACCTGTTCTGAGTTTTGGAGACACTCCTGGTTTTTGACAGTCAAACCTGATCGAACCTGATCAGGGAAAAAACGCAGTGTGAAACCAGCCTTAGTTGCACGTGTTTTCCCTTATTCTCATTTTATGTAACAACCTTTTGTGTGGCACCATATTAAAAGCCTTTGAAAAGTCCTATACACAACATCCACTGCATTTCCCTTGTCCAGTGTAGAATTTACCTCTTCATAGAAGCTAATCAGATTAGTTTCACAAGAACTGTTACCTGTAAACCCATGTTGAAATTGGGTCATGAAATTCTTCTTCTTGAGGTCCTCCAGTATAGCAATCCTTAGGAAACCCTAAAGAATTTTGGTCACAGTAAACTTACCAGCCTATAATTTCCAGGCTCTGATTTTGTCCCCTTTTTTAAAATTGTCACCACATTAGCTATGCGCCAGTTCTGTGGTACAGACCCTGTAATTATGAAATATGTGAAGATTAAAAATAAGGGTCTTTGTATAAAGGTAATAATTCCTGCAGTACTCCAGGGTGTATGCTATCTGGTCCTGGGTGTTGTCTACTTTAATGAGTTTGATGTGGCCCTGTACATTCTTCTTGGTTAAGCAGGTAAAAGTTAATGGAAAATTTATAATGTTCCTCATCATGTCATCTATTATGGGATTATATTAAATGCCTCATCACTACCCTTTTGCTTTACTAAGAGTTTAGTGAATTAATTTATTGTGCCCCTTACATCTCTATTTTGTCATAGTGGTTTCCTCCTATTTCTAGCTTGTTTATTCCCATGGGGTATATATTGTGCTCTGGTCATATTGAGAATGCTCATAAGTGTCCCATTTGCTTTGTGTACTTTTATTACGTCAGGACATTGTCCCAGTTTGTGGCACCAAGGTCATCTCTTAACCATTAGAAATGTTCATTTTTGGAATTGTCTTTGTAGCCCGACTAGGTTACATCCTATTTATGGATACATGAAAACGTATTATTTTGTGATCACTATTACCCAATTGACCTCCAACCCGTATATTTAATATGTGGTCTAGCCTGTTGGTTAATATTAGGTCCAGCAGTGCCTCTCCTTCATGTTAAAGGGAACCTGACCCCTAAAAATCGCCCCCAGCCTATAAAATACTTGTCCCTGCAACTTTCTATAACTTTTCTAGCTAATCCTCTCTGTCCTATTTGCGCTTTGGCAAAGTTGAAAAATACAATTTATTACCTTACAAATGTGCGGCTTGTGCTTCTTTAAGGAGTCACAGGCCAACCATGTTTTTATTAATATTTTATGCTTTTTATTTCACATCCTACTGAGAATTTACCTACAGGGAATACAAAGTGCAGTGAGGCACAGTCACCCCTCATCGGTACCGATTGTCCAAAAAGCTCCGGGTTGCCTGTTAACCCTCCATTTTCCCGGCAGGACTTTTCCCCTTCACGGATAAGGGGCAACTGATGGCCAGTCCTGCCAAAAATAGCTCCCCTAACTCGCCCAACAGAGGCGGCCTGCAGGGTGCACAGATGCCAGTGAACCCCCTGCAAGACAGGAGAGAGGTCCTTGCATCTAGAGCTGCAGCCGCCGACGTCCAGCTGAAGAGGGAGGACACAATTCCAGAGGTGCTGTCTCCTGCTGTGTGTGTGGCTCCTGCACCACGATGAATGGATGCTTGGTGGATAAACCGCTCAGATCGATGTATTTTGCAGCCACCCTGCGCCATCTCCCCTCAGCCTGTCGGCAGCAGCTTCAAATTTAGTCCCTGATCTCTGTGGCCTCCAGGATTTTAAGTGCCCATACATCCCCCCCCCCCCCCCTGTTGGCCTAGCAATGATCATAGAGGAGCCCAAGCTTTCTTCTGCCCTCTCTCCTCTCCACCCCCTCACTGTCTTGGCTGTACTTTGTAAAGGCATGCCCTCACTTTCCTCAGCATGAAGCCATGCCCCCCACTCTCCTCAGTGTGAAGCCACACCCTCGCTTTCCTCAGCATGAAGCGATGCCCCCCTCCTCTGATGCATGCTTACTGGGGGGCAGTGCTGTTAACCCCCTGTGCATCACACCTGTGCAGGCAGCACTCAGCACAGTGCAGTGGCCAGCACAGCTTCTAGGGAATATTGCAAGGCACAGTAAGAATAATAGCATGGCCATAGTCCTTGTGAGCAAATGAACCCAGTCTAGCTAATAAAATAAGTCCTTATTCCTAAGTTTAATGTGCATCACTACAGTTGGGAAAATGCTTGGGTTAATGTACATCCCAGCAGATGGATGATGCTTTGATTAAGGTGCATCCTCACAAATTGCTGTGTATCCTTACACATCTCTGTGCATTTATACGCATTTCCATGCACCCAGTCAGTTTACTGTGCTTCCTTGCGGATTGGTGATACCCAGGTTTAATGAATATCCCTTTGGAGGGACAATAAATGTTCGCTGAACCATGAGTTCCCAACCACCAACGTATCATATCATTGCTAGCGACAATGACCACGGGAACTGTCCACTATCGAGTGCATCAGGGTTTCCAAACGACCACATATCACCGCTAGCAGCTATGTCCATGGAACCTGTCCACTACCTAGTGCAACAGTGTTTCCAGCCACCACATGTGACTTCGCAGATAGTGTCATTGGCCACTAACCTGTCCACTATCCAGTGCAACAAAGTTTCCATCTGCCATGTGACATCGCTGTTAGCGAATATGGCCATAGAACCTGTCCACTACCCAGTGCAACAGTATTTCCAACCACGTCTGACATCACTGATGGCGTCATTGGCCATGAACCTGCCCACTCTATAGTGCAATAGTGTTTCCAGCCACCACGTATGACATCGTTGATGGCGGGTCTGACCATGGAACCTGTCCACTATACAGTGGAACACGTGACCTCGCTGATAGCGTCACTGGCCACAAACTTATCCACTATCCAGTGCAACAGTGTTTTCGACCACCACGTGTGATATCGCTGATAACGGCTCTGGCCACAGAGCCTGTCCACTACCCAGTGCACTACACGTGTTACATCGCTGATAGCGTCATTGGGCACGGAACCTGTCCACTTACCAGTGCAACAGTGTTTCCATCCACCATGTGTGTCATCGCTGATTGCGTCATTGACCACGGAATCTGTCCACTATTGTGTGCTTCAGGGTTTCCGACCACCACGTGGGACATCACTGATGGCACCAATGGTCACGGAACCTTTCCACTATCCTGTGCTTCAGGGTTTCTGACCACCACGTGGGATATCACTAATGGCATAATTGACCACAGAGCCTGTCCACTATTCAATGCTACAGAGCTTCCTGCCATCGTAGGTGGCATTGCAGTTGGTGTCAATGGCTATGGAATCGGTCCACTACCCAGTGCAGCAGTGTTTCCAACTGCCATGAACAGCACAGCTGGCAATGTCATTGGCCACTTAACCTGTCCACTACCCAGTGCAACAGTGTTTCCATCCATCCACCATGTATGGCATCGCTGATAGCGTCATTGGTCACGGAACCTGTACTCTATCCAGTGCATCACTGTTTCCGACCACTACCTGTGACATTGCTGATGGTGTAATAGGCCGCTGAACCTGCCCGCTATCTAGTCTAACAGTCTTTCCATTAACACGACATCTGATTGAGTCAATGGCCACAGAACCTGTCCACTACCCAGTGCTACAGAGTTTCCTCTCACCACATGTGGCAAAGCAGATGGCGTCAGTGGCCACAGGACCTGTCCACTACCCAACGCTACAGCGTTTCCCGCCTCTACGTGGGACTTTGCCGATAACATTGATGGCCATGGAACCTGTCTATTCCCCAGTGTTAAGGTGCCATCACACGCATCAATCTGATGGATGATTTTGTTAGCGATCGCGCATGCAGGTGATCGCTAACAAAATCGTTCAGATCGCTGGTGAGCTGTCACACAGGCAGACTTGCCAGCGATCAATGGACCAGAGACATCGTGGAAATGATTTAAATATCGTTTCCACAATGTCTTTCTCTCCCGCTGCCAGGCTGTGGTAAGCAGGAGCAGGCTGGCCTCAAAGGTAAACATGCGGGTATCTAGGCAGCACGCGCTGCCTGAATACCTGATGTATACCTTGGTTACCAGCCTTCTCTGCTCACCGGGTGGTATCCATGGTACACAGCGGGTAACTAGGGTCCCTAGTTACCCGCTGTGTTCCTTGGATACCAGCCGATGAGCGGAGAAGGCTGGTAAACAAGGTATACATCGGGTATCTAGGCAGCGTGTGCTGCCTAGTTACCTACAGTTTACCTTGGAGACCAGCTCCCAGCGCTTGCAGAAAGGTGCTGGGAGCAGGCTTATCGGTCGTCTCCCGGTGTCACATGCAGCGATGCTGCATGTCCACCGGGCGACCAACGGTAGATTTGAGGTCCTGTCCTCAAATCAAACGATAAACGATCAGCCGACTGATCGTTCATCGTTTGTAGTGTCACACGCAACGATGTTGTTTCGACCTCATTCAAGCGTCACAGAACACGTGACTTTTGAACGATATCAGCAACGATATTGTTACGTGTGACGTGGCCTTTAGAGTTGTCTTTCACCACATGTGACTTCACTGATATCGCAATTGACCACAGAACCTGTCCAATGCCAGTGCAACAGAGTTCCCAGCCTTTACATACAGTATCGCTGACAATGTCTAGGATAAAGAAACTGGTCCACTATCCGGGAGTATCACTCAATACTCAGGGATCCTGACAGTCCATGAAACTGCCCACTAGCCAGTGTGGCGGCGTTCCAATCACCACATACCATATCATGGTTTTTGCAATATGTTCATGGGCCCTTCCCACTATGCAGTGCTCCAGAGTCTTCAGCACCATGTCACAGAGCGTGTCCTTCATCCAGTGCGCCAGAGTTTTCTAATAGCTGACACAGTGCAGTAAACTATCTAATGTTAGTGAGAAAACTGCACCTGAGCCAGGGCACAATGTGAACGGGTGTGTAAGACTACGTTCACTCACACCAAATATCTAGACCACAGAAAAAAAAAAAATATCTAATGTTAGTGACCTGTCCACTACCAAGTGGCCACCATTGTAAGAGCTGCGGAATCTTCAGATCAGGCAGCAGGCGGCTGGACTTTGATGGGCTCTGTCTTATGTTCAGAAACCCAGATTCCCTGGGGGTTTCAAGTCTTATCCACTTTGAAGTGGACCGGGACTGCTAGGTATTTCACAACATATTCTTACTGGTGCACTCTCCAAGCATAGTTAGTGGTGATCCAGGATCATAGAGAACTATCAGGGCAGCCATCTGCCCACACCCGTGGTCCATGTATGTAGCAGTAGTCACTAGCTCCACTGAATATCTGGGAATCCAGTACAATCTTAGCCCGAGTTGAATCAGCAAACATTGAGATGCACGCTCCCAGGTTGCGTCATGCTCGCATGGCTGGGGATACCATATAGCTGAGTCTTGGTACACTCACCAGTGTTTCCAATCCACATTCCCCCCGTGTATATGTCAGACTGACTTACGTACCCGTCTTTACAGGTTACTCTACTGGCAGCAGAGATAATTTGTATTTGTTGTCCTCCACATAGATGGTTGGACGTCTCCCTTGATGAAGGTCACAGGAGTCGTCACATAACAGGTCCTTTAGTGAGTTCCAAGCTACACCTCTTCCCCAGGTCTGTACGTCTGTTTTCACTTTCACTTCTTTTGTAGAAGATAGTCGTTCATCCCGCTACCATGAGGTTGAGCAGCAGCTATTTACAGCTCTCCAGCTATAATCAGGACTCTATAGCTCCTCAGGTGTCTTTTATCCAGGTAATTGGGTCCTGCCATCCATCTGGATTTGTGGCTAGGTCCTCTACCCGCAATAACACAGCTCCGGGTTCTATGACTTTTCTCAGTGTTGTACTCCGGTCTGTTTGCTAATGTTATTCTCAGACCCGCATTTGCGAGTCCAGTCAGTCTCGCTCAACTTTGCACATGAGGTTATAAACAGGAATTTCTCAGCTTTGGTAGCTCGTTCATGACATTTATCGTTCCCCTCTAATAGGGCCGACACCACCTCAT
>JARQOC010001763.1:0-35257 GCA_033576535.1 Allobates femoralis | reverse complement strand
TGGCGTAAGCATATAAATGACCCAGAACTCCCTCAGAAAATTCTGGAAGGGTGGGGACTTGTCAGACGCTATATAATCAATGAGAGATGGAGAGATTCTCAATTTAGAATCATGCATGGTACTATTAAGGGTTTTAATATACCTCCCTCTCAGGCTAACCAGGGGAGATGGGTTCATTGCCCAAAATGCAAGACATCTATGACGGACCTGGAACATGGCCTGTGGTCCTGTCCTGACTCACAAAAGTTTTGGAATGGGATAGAACAGTGGACCAAGGAAATATGTGGCGATATGGAGAGTTTAGACCCGTTGCGTTGGATTTTCCATTATCAAGCAAATCCTGACACTAGCAGACACCCACATATCTTGTGGCATTATATTGCATTGATAGCCAATAGGCTTCTCCTCCAACATTGGCTCAATGATAGACCCCCAGACTTGTCTCAGGTCAGAAACTTGATGCGTCACACATTGACACTTGAGTCTCTAGACACATTACGTAACCCAAGTAAATTCACGGACGGTGAAATAGATAATTTTATGAGACCTTTCCGTTCCACAGAGTGGTATGCGTTGGAGGATTTGGGTGGAACATTAGGCAGACTGAGATGTGATGTTTAGGTGAATCCAGTGAGAATAGATGTCTTATATTACAGGTTCAATAACGGTATAATATCTTGTATTTCTGTTAAGTAAAAATGTCATAACTTAAAGGAGATATCCAGGGGAAGGGGGAGGGAGGGTTAATAAAAACCATTGTTCATGTTTGTAAGCAGATGTATATCTATGTACCTAATAGCTATGTTCAGTTTCTGCGCAATTTTTGTTGGATATATGTATTAAGACTTTTCAAATTTTTGGAACTGTATTTATATGCAAAATTCTATTAAAAAGATGGTTAAAAAAAAAAAGTCGTTTTCTGAGGTGCAGGGGGACGTGTGTGGATATAAAGGGGTCACAGAATCCCCAATTACATCATGTTAAAGGTGATGGGCAGAGTTTACAACCCCAAAACTGCTGACAGGTTCACTTTTAATATAGCCTGTTTTCTTACCCTATGCCAATAGGACCTTTGGGGCCCCTCAGGCTCCAGGGTCCGGGTGCGAATACAACCCCTGCACCTGTTGTAGTTATGCCCCTGGCTGTAGTTTGGAAATTGAGTGAGCTGAGTGAGGGCTGAAAGTGAGAATAAATTTGTTGTTTTCTTTTACCCATTCGCTTTTCGCCAATAGAACAATTTAGTTTCTTTCCAAAATTATTTGTACCAAATCGAATCGGCTGGATAAATTCATTAACCCCTAGACGACAGCCTAACGTCTACAGACGTCCAAAAAACAGGGTACTTAAAGCCCAGCCATACGTCTGTAGACGTATGGCTAGAAAAAGCCCTGTAGCGCCGCCCCTGGAGCTAATACCTCTAGGGTGTCAGCGTACCGATTGTAGCTGACACCCTAGAGATTAGTAATTAGCTAGTTTTTTACCGGCACCTGTAATGTGATGGCCGGTAAACACCGTTTACCGATCATCACATTGCACAAAGTGAAAGTGCCGGGAAAAATGCTTTCACTTTGATCCGACATGAAAACACATGTCGGAACAAAGTGAAAGCATTAACCCCCTAGCCCACCAAGACCCCCAGTACTGGGGATCATCATCCCCCCCCCACCCCACCCCCTAACCATCTGAAAATGGCGGCGGCCGGCGCCAAACCGCCGCCTCCGCTGCATCTCTATGCGATCTGTCAGATCGCATATAGATGCCGCCATTCCTGGGGGCCACTGGTCCCCTCAGTGGCCCCCCAATATCATCCCCCCTCACCCCTGGTCTCACCCCTGATCTCCCCCTGCTCCCTGCGCGGCTCCCAGCTCCCCCTCTTCCCTGCGCGGCTCCCTGAGTCCCCAGCTCCCCCTCCTCCCTGCGCGGCTCCCCTCCGGTCATCAGAGCCCCCCCTCCTTCCCCAGGTCTTCCCCATGCTGTCCCCTCGATCCCGACCCCCCACCCCTCCGGTCCGCAGTCCCCCCGCTCTGCTCCGGTCCCCCCGGCCCCCTTCCCTGCTCCTCTCATACTTACCCGTCCTGCAGCATCGCCGGCCGTCTTCTCTCTGCCTCTGTCCCGGCGCCGCTGCTCTGCGTGCGCCTGAACAGAGGCAGAGTTAACCCATCAAGGACCACACAGGGGTCTTCTGCAGTTAACCCCCTGTGTTGTCACAAGGGGTTAGCTGCAGATCATTATCCCTGTGTGATCACAGGGGGTTACTGGATCTGCAGTTAACCCATTGTTACCACACAGGGATGATGACCTGCAGTTAACCCCTTGTGTGGTCACAAGGGGTTAACTGCAGGTCATCATCCCTGTGTGGTCACAAGGGGTTACTGGATCTGCAGGTAACCCCTTGTGACCACACAGGGATGATGACCTGCAGTTAACCCCTTGTGTGGTCACAACGGGTTAACTGCAGGTCATCATCCCTGTGTGGTCACAAGGGGTTACCGGATCTGCAGTTAACCCCTTGTGACCACACAGGGATGATGACCTGCAGTTAACTCCTTGTGACCACACAAGGGGTTAACTTCAGATCATCATCTGAATGAGAATCGTCGCGGGACCTCCCACTGGACTACGTCGGACCTTCCCAATGGACTACGTCGGACCATCCCACTGGACTACGTCGGACTTCACTGTAATAAAGATGGGGTCTAAATATGTGTTTGTGTTTTTTTTCCAATAAAAATATTTTTCTCTGTGTTGTGTTTTCTTTACAATCTATTAGAGATTCCTAATGGTCCGGTCTAATATTGGCCAGACGTTATGAATCTCGAGCTTAGTGCCAGCTGCCAAAAAGCTGGCATTAACCCCTTATTACCCAGTCTGCCACCGCTACACGGCAGCTGGAAGAGCTGGATACAGCGCCAGAAAATGGCGCTTCTATGAATGCGCCATTTTCTGGGGCGGCTGCGGGCTGCAATTCGCAGCGGGGGGGGCCCAGAAAGCTTGGGCCTCCCTACGCTGAGGATTCCAGCCCCCAGCTGCCTAGTTGTACCTGGCTGGCCCAAAAATATGGCGAAGCCCACGCCATTTTTTTAAAAAAATTATTTCATGAAATATAAAAAAAAAGGAGCTTCCCTATATTTTTGGTTTCCAGCTAGGTAAAACTAGGCAGAAGGGGTTCGTGGCAGCCCGTAGCTGCCTGTTGTACCTGGCTGGACCAAAAATATGGCGAAGCCCTACGTCATTTTTTTTTTAAATTTAATAAAGTAATACTAAAAAAAAATGCAAGGGAGGAGACAACCAGGACACGGTGTGTCCGTATCTTGTGCACATGCTCTAAGGGCCCTTTCACATCAGCGTTTTTTGAAATTTGCGGCAGATGCGGTGAAAAAAACGCATCTGCCGCAATTACCGCATACCGGCTGCACTTGCGGCGCGGTTGCGGTAAACGCCATGCAAAGTATAGGCGTACTTGCGACAAGTGCGGTTTTACACTTGCGGCAGGTGCGGCCGCGAAAAAAAACCGCGGTCAGCCTCGGTTTTTTCGCGGCCGCACCTGCCGCAAGTGCAAAACCGCACTTGCCGCACCTGCCGCAAGTACGCCTATACTTTGCATGGCGTTTACCGCAACCGCGCCGCAAGTGCAGCCGGTATGCGGTAATTGCGGCAGATGCGTTTTTTTCACCGCATCTGCCGCAAATTTCAAAAAACGCTGATGTGAAAGGGCCCTAAAAGTGAGAAATTGTGTGAAAAAAAGAAAATGTTCATAATGACATTATCAAATTCTGTGAAGTAGCTGTAGATTCCAAATGCTCACTATACCCCTAGATAGAATCCTTGAGGTGTCTAGTTTCCAAAATGGGGTGACTTGTGCAGGAGCTCCAATGTTTAGGCACACAGGGGCTCCCCATATGCGACATGGTGTCCGCTAACTATTAGAGCTAATTTTCCATTCAATTTGTTAGCGGACACCATGTCACATATGGAGAGCCCCTGTGTGCCTAAACATTGGAGCTCCCCAACAAGTGACCCCATTTTGGAAACTAGACCCCCCAAGGAAAAAATCTAGATGCATAGTGAGCACTTTCAACCCCCAAGTGCTTCACAAATTAGTCTGTAAAAAGGAAAAAAAAAGAAGATTTTTGTGAAAAAATGTACTTTTTCATTTTTACGGATCAGTTTGTGAAGCACCTGGGGGTTCAAAGTGCTCACTACGCATCTAAATACGTTCCTTGGGGTGTCTAGTTTCCAAAATGAGGTCACTTGTGGGGGAGCTCCAATACTTAGGCACATAGGAGCTCTCCATACATGACATGGTGTCCACTAGCAATTGGAATTGTAAGTGGATACCATGTCGTGTATGGCGAGCCCCTGTGTGCCTAAACATTAGAACTCCCCCACAAGTGACCCCATTTTGGAAAACTAGACACCCCAAGGAATTTATATAGATGCATAGTGAGCACTTTGAACCCTCAGGTACTTCACAAATGGATCCATAAAAATGAAAAAGTACTTTCTTTTCCACAAAAATTTTCTTTTTTCATTTTTACGGATTCATTTGTGAAGCACCTGGGGGTTCAAAGTGCTCAACACCCATCTAGATAAGTTCCTTGGGGGGTCTAGTTTTCAAAATGGGGTCACTTGTGGGGGAGCTCCAATGTTTAGGCACACAGGGGCTCTCCATACGCAACATGGTGTCCGCTAGCAATTGGAGCTAATTTTCCATTCAAATTGTTAGCGGACACCATGTTGCATACGGAGAGCCCCTGTGTGCCTAAACATTGGAGCTCCCCCACAAGTGACCCCATTTTGGAAACTAGACACCCCAAGGAATTTATATAGATGCATAGTGAGCACTTTGAACCCTCAGGTACTTCACAAATGGATCCATAAAAATGAAAAAGTACTTTCTTTTCCACAAAAATTTTCTTTTTTCATTTTTACGGATTCATTTGTGAAGCACCTGGGGGTTCAAAGTGCTCACCACCCATCTAGATAAGTTCCTTGGGGGGTCTAGTTTTCAAAATGGGGTCACTTATGGGGGAGCTCCAATGTTTAGGCACACAGGGGCTCTCCATACGCAACATGGTGTCTGCTAGCAATTGGAGCTAATTTTCCATTCAAATTGTTAGCGGACACCATGTTGCATACGGAGAGCCCCTGTGTGCCTAAACATTGGAGCTCCCCACAAGTGACCCCATTTTGGAAACTAGACCCCCCAATGAACTTATCTAGATGCATAGTGAGCACTTTGAACCCTCAGGTGCTTTACAAATTGATCCGTAAAAATGAAAAAGTACTTTTTTTTCACAAAAATTTTCTTTTGTCCTCGATTTTTTTTATTTTCACATGGGCAACAGGATAAAACGCATCCTAAAATTTGTTGGCCAATTTCTCCTGAGTACACCGATACCTCATATGTAGTCATAAACCACTGTTTGGGCGCACCGCAGGGCTCGAAAGAGAAGGAGCGCCATTTGACTTTTTGAATGGTAAATTAACTCCAAAAGTCAAATCGCGCTCCTTCCATTCTGAGCCCTGCTGTGCGCCCAAACAGTGGTCTATGACCACATATGAGGTATTGGTGTACTCAGGAGAAATTGCCCAACAAATTTTAGGATGCATTTTATCCTGTTGCCCATGTGAAAATGAAAAAATCGAGGCTAAAAAACATTTTTGTTGGAAAAATTAAAATGTCCATTTTTTGTTTCCACTTTGCTTTAGTTGCTGTGAAGCACCTGAAGGGTTAATCATTTTCTTGAATGTAGTTTTGAGTAGCTTGAGGGGTGCAGTTTTCGGAATGGTGTCACTTTTGGGTGTTTTCTGTCATGTACACCCCTCAAATGGACTTCAAATGTGATGTGGTCACTAAAAAAATGGTTTTGTAAATTTTGCTGGAAAAATGAAAAATTGCTGATGAACTTTGAACCCTTATAACGTCCTAACCAAAAAATTTTTTTTTTCCAAAATTGTTGCTGATGTAAAGTAGACATGTGGGAAATGTTATTTATTAACTATTTTGTGTCACGTAACGCTCCGGTTCAACAGAATAAAAATGACAAATTTGAAAATTGTCAAATTTTCAAAATTTTTGCCAATTTTTTTATATTTTCACAAATAAACACAAAAATTATCGACCTAAATTTACAAATAACATGAAGCCCAATATGTCACGAAAAAACAATCTCAGAATCGCTAGGATCCGTTGAAGCGTTCCAGAGATATTACCTCATAAAGGGACACTGGTCAGAATTACAAAAAACAGTCTGGTCATTAAGGTGGAAATTGGCTTCGTCACTAAGGGGTTAAGATCTGTACATGGAGCGTATGGAGCTCAGCGCTACGATACACTGCTGCCATCTGGTGGACAGGACTGAGAACTGCTAAAATAAAACTGACCAGAGATCATAGAAATCATCACACATATGAGTCAGTCCTTGAGCCTAAAATTAAAACTCACTTAGAAAAAACTAATTATTACCAGTGTTTTAGCCTAAGCTGGTTTTTTTTTTCTGGCTTTTTCCAAAATGAGAATACAAATAATTAGATGAAAACAAAAAAGAAAAAAAAAAGTTGCCTCGAGTAACAGAATTAAGTAACATTTAAGGCAAAACATTTATAATTTCTTAATCACGTTTCAGGAGATTTGATCATCTCTAGTTATCAATGAGGTTGCATTTAAAGAACCGGTCAGATCCCCATGGCACCAGAACCACAATGAGGTTGAATTTAAAGAACCGGTCAGATCCCCATGGCTCCAGAACCACAATGAGGTTGCATTTAAAAAACCGGTCAGATCCCCGTGATCCCAAAACCACAATGAGGTTGCATTTAAAGAACCAGTGAGATCCCCATGGCCAGGGGCGGGCTGGCCCGGGTGCCTGGGGGGCAACTGCCCTCCGGGCCGCCGGTATATGACACAGTTCAGGGCCGCCCGGTACTGCTGGTGGGACCGCCCGGGCTTCATCGCAGCAAGGGCTGCGTTGTCCAGGCAACCGGCGCGGGACGCCGGGTGCGATTAAGCGGCGCCACTGGCACTGACTGTGTTGTCAGTGCTAGCGGGCGGCCGTCTGTCGGCTCGGCGCGGCCGCCCGCAGCCGCCGCACTCACCGCTAAGAAGAGCTCTCGGCTCTGCACTGGGCTGCCTGCGCCACCGCGGGGCCGGTCCGGGCTTCCGGCAGCAACCGGGTGCGTTGTCATGGCACCCGGCCGGGCTGCCTGGCCTGCGGGATGCAGGGAGAGAAGGTGCCTGCACCACTGCGCCAGGGAGGAGGGAGGGATCAGACATCAGAGCGGTGTGTAGTAGCCTGCGTGCTACGTCAGCACGCAGGCACTGCAGACAGTGAACCTTGTCACCAGTCCCTCCAGAGCGGAGCACAAAATGTGACGGCCGCCATACTGTTTAAAATTTGATTGTGCTGCTGCTCTGCTGTCTGCTCTGCTGTTGCCTGCCGCCGGTGAGCCAGACTGGAGCCTGGTGGTGGCAGCCAGGTGGCCCCACAGGCAGTGCCGCCCGTTGGATTGACTGAGGACTGGAGCCGGAGCGGAGGCCAGCCAGGCCAGTCTGAGTCCCCCCACTACCTCCCTGCCTGCTGCTGCAAAGACAAGTAGTGAGCTGCTGCCTGCTGCACTACTGCTGCCTGCCTCGTGCCTCGCCTGAGTCGCCTCGCCTGTGTAAATGTAAGTGAACTGCATGTGTGTGTGTGACTCTGAGTTTGTTGTCCTGCTGCTGCTTAGGGTGCGTTCACACCACGATTTTTAGGGAGCCGATGCTGTCCGATATAAATCGGACAGCATCGGCTCCCTTCTGTTGCCTGGAATCGGGTGCCAAATAGGCACCCGATTCCGGGCTGCAAAAAAAGATAAAAAAAAAAAAGTTTATTCTCACCTCTCCCCGAGCCCCCGCCGTCAACCGCCATCTTCCTCTAGGTGGCTCCCGCAGGCTGCCGGTGTCAGCAGAGGTGTACCTCTGCTGTACACAGGACCTGCGGTGATGTCACAGTCACGTGACCGCGGGTTCACCATGACTGTGACATCACCGCAGGTCCTGAACAGCAGAGGTACACCTCTGCTGACACCGGCAGCTTGCGGGAGCCACCGGGAACCTAGAGGAAGATGGCGGTTGACGGCGGGGGCTCGGGGAGAGGTGAGAATAAACTTTTTTTTTTTTCTTTTTAACCCTTGTGCTCCCAGGAGCAGTTTTACTGTACTGAGCATGCTCAGTACAGTAAAATGGGGTCCGAGGAGACATGAGATGTTTCCTCGGACCCTTCTCCATAGGGCCCCATGTTAGGGATCGAGTCAGATCGGATGTGCACTAAATGCCATCCGATTTGGTCCGATCCGAGTCTGTCAGATTTTGTAATCGGATGAAAAAATCGTTGCAAGCAACGATTTTTTTCTCCTGAGAAAAATCGGCCAAAATCGGGCAGAATCGGATCGGACCAAATCGGATGGCATTTAGTGCACATCCGATTCGGTCCGATCCCCATAGGGATGCATGGGGTCCGAAAATCGGTCCGATGCTGTCCGATTTTTTTCGGACAGCATCGGAAATGCAAAAATCGTGGTGTGAAAGCACCCTTACATGTAAATGTAAGGCTGGGTTCACATTTGCAGATTCCTCCGCAGCGTTCTGCGGAGGACATCTGCAAGGAGCCGGCAGCCTTATCTTTTATAATGGGCCGCACAGTGTCTACAGATGCTTGCAGACCGCCGTGCGCTCCCGTTGCCCGACATGAGTGACCTGTGTGTCGCGTTCCCGGTGCGGATGAGAGTGTGTGATCTGTGCGCATGTCAGGCTCCGCATGCGCTCAGATCACTCATGACGGGCAATGGGCGCTCTGCAAGCATCTGCAGGCACCATGCGTCACATTAGAAATGATAAGGCTGCGGTCTTTGCTTTAATGTTAGTACCAGGCTTGGGGAGCAACTACAGGGAGGAGGGAGCGCAGCATCGGGATTGTGGAGCAAAAGACACAAGCGGGGAAACCTGCGGTAAGAAGAGGACTTCTCCGCCGGCTTTCCTGCTTTGTGCTTCGCTCCCCGATCCCTGATGCACCCTCCTCGCTCCATGGAGCTGCTCCCCCCGGCACGGTCCTAACTTTGTATCAGGCAGGGAGGCGGTGGGGGGAGCAATGAGTGGGCATCATTGAGCAGGGTGCGCAGTACAGAGCAGGAGAGCTGGCGGTGAAGTGTCACCGCTGGCTTTCCCGCCGGTTATTTCAAATGATCAGCTGATGCACATCAACTGTTCATTACAAGTAGCCGCGGCGGCGGTGCTGTCAGGGAAAGGTTCATGTGAGTTAATGCTGCATGAACTCACATGCACTTTACCACGCCTGTGTGCTGAACAGCTCAGCTACATCTCTGGTAGAGCTTCTGTACCAGAGATGTAGCTGAGCTAAAGAAGAAAAGCTGATTGGACTACGTCGGACTGAAGAATTTTTTTTTAATAAAGATGGAGTCTAAATGTTGTTTTGTTATTTTTTCTAATAAAGAAATTTTTCTATGTGTTGTGTTTTTTTTTTTTTTTTTTAAACTTTACTAGAAATTCATGGCGGTCATGTCTAATATTGGCGTTACCCCATGAATTTTGGGCTTAGGGCCAGCTGATAACACAAAGCTGGCCCTAACCCCTTTATTACCCAGTGAGCCACCGCACCAGGGCCCTGGATGAGCTGGATACAGTGCCAGGAGATGGCGCTTCTCTGAACGCACCATCTTCTGGGGCGGCTGCGGGCTGCAATTTGCAGCGGGGGGTGCCCAGAAAGCTTGGGCCTCCCTGCGCTGCGGATTCCAGCCCCCAGCTGCTTAGCTGTACCTGGCTGGACATAGAAATAGCGCGAAGCCCCACGTATTTTTTTGTTTCTAATTTCATGAAATTCATGAAATAATGAAAAAGAAAAAAAGCTTCCTTCTATTTCTGTTTCCAGGCAGGTACAAATAAGCACCTGGGGGTTGGAGGCAGCCCGTTCCTGCCTGCTGTACCTGGCTAGACACAAAAATATGGCGAAGCCCACGTCAAATTTTTTTGGGAAAAATTCATCAAAAAAAATTCCATTTAGGGACTGCATCTTTATTAACCTCTCGAGGCCGGAGTGCTGCGGCATTGTAAGGGGGGTTAACTCAGGTCACCCGAGGACAGCTCAGGTCATGGTACCTGAACAGTCCTCAGGTGACCTGAGTTTACCCCCTTGCAATGCTGCGCTATGGCCTCGAGGGGTTAATAAAGATGCAGTCCCTAAATGTATTTTTTTAATGAAATTTTCCCAAAAAAATTGGATGTGGGCTTCGCCGTCTTTTTGTGTGCAACCAGGTACAGCAGGCAGGAACGGGCTGCCTCCAACCCCCAGGTGCTTATTTGTACCTGCTTGGAAACAGAAATAGAAGGAAGCCCCCCCTTTTTTTTTTTTATTCATGAATTAAATAAAAAAAAAATGTTGGGCTTCGCGCTATTCCTATGTCCAGACCAGCCAGGTACAAGTAGGCAGCTGGGGGATGGAATCCGCAGCGCAGGGAGGCCCAAGCTTTGACCCCCCCGCTGTAAATTGCAGTCCGCAGCCACCCCAGAAAATGGCATGTTCATTGAAGAGCCATCTTCTGGCGCTGAACCCAGCTCATCCAGGGCCCTGGTGCGGTGGCTCACTGGGTAATAAAGGGGTTAGTGCCAGCTTTGTGTTATCAGCTGGCCCTAATCCCTAAATTCATGGGGTCACGCCATTATTACACATGACCGCCCAATCCGCCATGAATTTCTATTAAAGTTTAAAAAAAAAAAAAAAAAAAAACACAACAGATAGAAAAATGTCTTAATTTGAAAAAAATAAGAAAATATTTAGATTACATCCGTATTAAAAAAAATTTCTTCTGTCCGATAAGTTTTTTCTTTTCTTTAGCTCAGCCACATCTCTGGTAGAGAAGCTCTAGCAGAGATGTAGCAAAGCTGTTCAGCACCTGGGCGTGGGAAAGTTCTTGTGAGTTCATGCTGCAAAAACTCACATGAACCTTTCACTGACAGCACCGCGGCTACTTCAAATGAACAGCTAATCTTGTCTGCGCGCACCCATTTACAGCCATATGTGATTTGTATGCTCGCGTATGCCGGCGTACAAATCACACACTCTGTCCGCACCACAAATGCAACTTGTTGAGTCTCTGTTGCAGACGAGAGTGTGTGATTTGTACGCAGGCATGCGCGCGCATACAAATCACATATGGCAGTAAATGGGTGCGCGCAGACAAGATTAGTCAAGCGCAGCACAGTGCGCACCCATTATAAGTATAGGCACTTGCGGTGCCTGCGCACAGATGGTGGTTCCCCTCTGCAGAACGCTGTGGAGGGGAACGCAAATGTGAAGGCAGCCTTAGTGGCCATCTGATCCTGCACTGCATGATGTATTATTAATCATATATTCTCTCATATTGACCAATTGTTATTCGATCAATACATCACATCATCATGAGAAATGCGTATAGTGCTTACTGCACCCACCCCGTGTATATACTGCACCCTGTATCTAGTACCTGTGTATACTGCACCCTGTATATACTGCACCCTGCATGTAATACTTGCGTATACTGTACCCTTTAAATATACTGCACCCTGTATATGGTACCTGGGTATACTGCACCCTGTTTCTACACCATCCTGTATATAGTGCCTGTGTATTATACACAGGTACTATACAGGGTGTGGTGCAGTATATACATGGTGTAGTATGTATACACAGTGTATAGTACCTGTGTATATTGCACCCAATATAAACTTCACCATGTATATAGGACTTGTGTATACTGCTCCCTGTATATACTGCACCCTGTATATAGTAGTTTTGTACACTGCATCTGGTATATACTGCAACCGGCGCTCCCTATACACAGAGTGATGACTGAAATTTTATTAAATTTATTATTATTATTATTATTATTATTATTATATATATATTTATTTAAGTTAATTTCCTCTCAGCATCAGAGCTCTTAGAGCAGGTTCCTCATCATGGTGTCAATGTCAAATCACTATTAACCTGCAGATTAACCACATATATGCAGTTTACCAGCTTTTGGGGACATGCTACCGTAGGTTTCCTTTAAGTCATATTGTTATTATGGAGTGTAACTTTATGGCTGATATGATATTGAGCTTTATTTTCAGCCGAGCTGCTACTTTTATAATTTAATTTTGTTTTTTTTCTATGGTGGTAGTTGTTTGTAGTTTATAAAAAAAATATGGAAAGTGGAAAATCAAAAAGGGGTAAAGGAGGTGCTCAGAAAGTTCGTGAGAAAAGGATGAAAGAGCTTGATTTAGCTGGAAAGGATCCAAAACAAATGAGACTGGCTTTTACTGTGGTATGTAAAAAGTTAATTGATCAGATCAGGGTTGCCAACTTTATATAAATTCTTAGACAGTCCATAAAAACAGCGCCCCTCTTGTGTGTCCTGTCATTTGAAGCTTGATGACCTTTCGTAGGTTATTGTGATTTAACTAATTACAGTAAATGTTGCTAATGTCTTCAATAATATAAAAGCTGTACAAAGAAAGGCTGGCTTCACACTGCCATTTGTGAGCGCAGCGCAACGAATGCAGCCAAACGCTTGCGCACATGTGTTCCTATGTTTAACATGGGAACGCATGTGCCTGCGTTTGGCTGCGTTCGTTTGCGTTTGTGTTCGGATGCCCATAATTTGTGCACCCTCTGAGCGCACTCCGAACGCAGCATGTTGCATTTTTTGTGTATTCACGGGCGCTTGTTTTATCTGCAAGCGCCCGCAAGCGCACAAACCATGCATTCAAGTCAATGGATCTGCAGTGTTCTCCGCATGACAGCGCAGGAGAACGCTGCGGATCTCATTGAAATCTCTCCCGCTGCCCTCTGGTGATCAGCGGCGGCCACCGGGAGATCAGCTTCAGCCTCCACTGATCTCCCGCCGGTGTCTGCGGGGAGATACAGCTGATCTGACAGCTGTTTAAATCTCCCGCTCTGACACCGGATAGGGTGATGTCGGCGCGGGAGATTTGAAGCAGCGATCAGCTGTTTCTTATCTCCCACGCTGATATCACCCTATCCGGTGTCAGAGCGGGAGATTTAAACAGCTGTCAGATCAGCTGTATCTCCCCACTGACACCGGCGGGAGATCAGCTGTGCCGGGAGGAGGAGATCTCTGCCGCTGATCTCCTCCTCCCGGCCGCCCCCAGAGACAGCTGATTTGCTGGCGGGATGCATGCTAATGTGAACGCATGCGGGGATTCTCCGCTGTGTTCACATCAGTATGGACTGCATTTGCACTGCGTTTGTGTCTGCATGCCCTGCGCATACAGACACAAACGCCATTGTGAAGCCAGCCAAATAACTTACAGTCTTTATTCATTACGCTTTTCAATTTGTCGTCCCAAAAAAATGTCTGGCCGTGACCTTATATTGTACAGATAGATAATAACTAAATAAAATTGGCAACCCTGATTTCGTTTCAGCTGGTTCTATGACATGTATCTACGTCCTTTTGTGAGAGTGGCATTTAAACAGCAAGTGAAAAATGGCAAGTTACATCATCTTTGTTAACATTTCGAACAGCATGTAAATTGATTATTATAAAATTCTATCACGCAAAAATGAAAAACCGTGACAATGGAAAGAATTGGTTCTAAAACAAGTGACAGTTACATGCCAATTCGTAACACTAAAGATGGTTGCATAATGCCAGATTCAAAAATGGCAGCAGGTCATCATGGGACTGTATGCATTCACTCTTACTTAGTTATAAAATAAATACTTGTTTACTTTAGGGCCTGTCACACTTGTCAATGTCGCCCGTGATATCGCTCATGCGTCACAAATTATTAATCGCCTGGGTGATGTGGAATTATCGCAGGTAAGATGTCACACGCGTCAATATGACCCAGCAATGCAGTAATGTCGCCATCTTGCGAGCGATTTTATTTAGTCGCTCATACGTTGTCAAACTAGAAAATACGTTGCTGAGTTTAGTGTCCCACGCAGCGATGCACAAGGTCTACTGAGCGATGAGCGACAGGTTTTACATCTGGCAGTGAAACCTGCAATCAGCGACATATCGCTGGTTGCATCGCTTGGTCACACGCTTCAATGTCGCTCCTGCGTCACTTTTACGTCACTTGAGCGACTGAAAATCCGTGACGTATGAGCGACATTGACAGCGATATCGACGCGTGTGACATACCCTTTTGTGTTTCTTGAAATTGTGGCTGAAAAGGTTTAAAAGGTAACACTAACAATAATATACAAACATTTTTTAAATATTAGGGTATGTGCACATCAGTCGTTTTGTGGGCTGCTTTTGGACGTTTTCCGTCGGCGTTTTCCGCTCAGTTTTATGTTAATTTATGTTAATCCTATCCTCCGGTTGGATTAACATGCTAGTCAATGGATTTTAGAAAACTCTGTCTTCACTAGAACGGTTTTCTTCTGGTCGTTTTCAGTCAAAACTGAGTTTTCTCAGTCAAAACTGAGTTTTTCCACCGGTTTTCCAAAAATAGAGCAAGTGACTTCTTTCCACCGTTTTTCCAGCGGTTTCAGCTGATGAAGTGCACAAAAAACTCAGTTTTCAAAACCGCCGAGAAAAACGCTGTAAAACCGGGCGGAAAACGAGCAAAAAACGAGCAAAAAACGAGGGACACTGCTGAGCACAGAAAACTCAGTTTCTGCCAGTGTCCACCGGTTCCCGGTCGGTCTGCAGAAATGCAGAACCGACTGATGTGCACATACCCTTATACAGGCTTTAGTGCTTACAGTCATTGGGGTACAGGTGCTGAGACATTCGCCGATTAGCCAAAAGACTACTCTGAAATGCTGAGGTCCTGGAAGAGCCAAGTGCATAGAGCATTGTATGTCCTTAATAGTAAGTCTTATTGGACAATATACCTCGCTGGGATGACATACATTTTAGAGTCTTCTACAGTAACCATAAGTGTGCTGTCACAGTGCCGTATAAATTGGATTAAAATCTGACCACAATATACAGATTAGCCTGCAATTTTCCCAAGCAGAGCCTGGCAGATACATATGCAGCTGTTGTGCTTGGCTCAAGAAAGCTGCGGGCAATGGTAACATTGTGGGCAAATTTCAGTGCGACTATGTCGCATGCTTTAACATAATTGCAATGTTAAAGAAATTACAGATATAATGCTAGTGATTGTAAGAGTGAACGTACAGCACCCGATGTTTGCATGCTGTTTGAGTTTGATTGCACGGATTTTCTTGAGCATGTGACGTTCATTTGGTTTGTGCACGAATATCTTTAAGCCGCACTAACACCTGAATGTATGATCATTCTCATTAACCACTAAAAATGGTTCAGCTTTTGGCAATATGAGGACCAATCTAATGTCACCATGTCCATATTGCGTTAAAAATGTACACTTTTTGAATTTTTAATAGTACAACTCATAGAAAAAAACAATGCACTTGTCAGATCCCAAGGCTACTAACAGGCCAGTCCTGTATTGGTTTAGGTGGTAATGCGGTATTAAAGCATTAGAAACTAAAGACCTTTGGTTTCAATAACATAAATCTTATTTTAGGGAACTGACGAAACCCAAAAAAGTAATACTGAGGACATTTTGACTGATCCAAGTGAACTTTCAAGCTCTCCAAAAATGTTACCTATGGAGGAAGGAGATTTGGACGCTACTCTTAGTGATATGGAAGTTTTTCCAGAAAGCAGCTCACAACAGAGCTTTCAAGCACAATCACGCAGTACTTTCCAGGAAGAACAAATGAACCTTCCAGAGCAAGAGGTCACCATGATCTCAGAAAGCCATGACTTGGATGTAGTCAAATCTACCAGCCTTTCATTTGTGCTATCTTCAACAAGTTCTCTCGCAGAAAAAATTGCATTTGTTGATCAACATCCTTATCAACCTACTACCTTAGATTGCGACCACATCCCATTTAAGGAGGCAGATTTATATTATCGGAGGAAACAAAATGGAGATCATGTTGTGCGCTCTTGGCTAACCGTGAAGGTGATAAATCGAAAAATCGAAGCATTTTTCTGCAGCATATGCATTGCCTTTTCAAAAGCAGTTTCACCCTTTATTGATGGTTTTACAAATTTTAGACACTGCTACCAAGCTGCTGCAAAGCATGAACTGTCAAACACTCATTGTGATGCTGCTAATGCATATCTCATTGCAAAGAAAAGCAAATCCATCGACATATTAATAAACACAGAACAAGCTTCTAAACGAAAGAAGGAAGTACTTCAGAACATCGAAGTCATGAAACGTATTTTTGATGTGGTAAAACTATTAGGGAAGCAAGGCTTGCCATTTCGTGCCCATGGGACCAACGAGTCACTTTACAACCTTAACAACAGTGAAATTAACCATGGCAATTTTTTGGAAATGATCTTACTTTTATCCCATTATGATATGCCATTACAAATTCACCTGGAAAAATGTATTCAAGAGAGTGAAAAAAGAAAAACACGTTTAGAAAAAAGAGGAAAAACTGGGAAAATGTCAGGTGGCCGTGGAAGTTTAGTGACTTTTTTATCAAACAAGACCGTTAATAAAGTTGTTATGGCAGTGGTTCATTGTGTAAAGAAAGGCATAGTTTCTGGAATTGGTGAGAAGAGATTTAGCATCCAAGTTGATTCCACTCAAGATGCAGGGATTGTAGATCAAGCAACAGTTGTTATTAGGTATGTAAAAGATGAAGAGATTCAGGAACGACTCATTTCTGTTCTTCCAGTTAAGGATGCATCTGGTCGAGGATTTCATGAACTGTTAATGGCTAATTTCAAAGTACTTGGACTTGACTACCATAAGATTGCTGGAGAATCATTTGATGGTGCAGCAAACATGCGAAGTTCATATGTAGGCTTACGTGCACAGATTGCTAAAGAAGTGCCCAACTCTGTCTACATCTGGTGCTACAGTCACATCCTTAATCTATGTATCTCTGATTGTTGTGAGGTCCTTGAGGCAAAAAACCTTTTTGGGCTGTTAAATCGCATTGCATCCTTTATTGGAGATTCCCACAAGCGAATGAACATTTGGGGAGAACAACTGGAAAAACGCAATGGTCATGAAAAACTTTTAAGATTACAGAAAATTGGAGAAACAAGATGGTGGGCAAAGGAGAAGGCTCTTAATTGGCTATTTGGGGAGAAGCAATCTCTTTATCTGGATGCCATTGAGGTTTTATTTTTAATCTCACAAATGCACAACTGTGATTCAAGAACTGCATCTGAGGCTACCTCTCTGTATGAAAAGCTGTGTGAGTTCAAGACCATTTTAACAGCAAACGTGTTTCTTCCAATTTTTGATGTTATTGGCCCTGTTTCAAAATATTTGCAGACAAGTGGCCTTGACTTTATGGTAGCATGGACAATGATCGAAAATGCAATTGACCAGCTTAAAAAGATTACATTTGAACATATTAAAGAAACTGCTACACAGTTTGCATTAAAAATGAATGATCTAATATCGAGTCATGATAATATTTCATTCTTGGAGATTGAAACAGAGATTCAAGTGAAGAGGACTGGCAGAAAGAAAAGAATGGCAGGTGAAAGCTCAGTTGATGAACGTCCAGCTGATGAAACACAACGTTATCGTGTGGAAGTTTACAGGCCAATTTTTGATCAAATTTTGACAAGCCTCACTGAAAGATTTTCAGAAAATAAACAGCTGATAATTGATACACAATTTTTGCATCCTAAATTTTTTGAAAATATTCGAAATGACCCCAACCAACTCAAGAATGGCACCCTAACAAGAATCTCAGAACTATCAAAAGTTCATGAAGAAGCTCTTATTAGTGAACTGAGAAGTTTTGCAAACCTCTTTCCTAAGTTGATGGTACACTTGGATGAGCCAGAAAACACAACTGCAGCTACTGAAGAAGATGGAGGAGATAGAGATGAATGGGGTGTATCTGCAGATGCCGACATGGTCAAAAGTAAATGCAAGTCATGTAAAAATTGCTTCCTCTGCTGTCACCGATTACTCTTGAAGTACAATCTCTATTCAGCTGCCTATGAGAATCTGTCTGTGGCATATGAGTACTTACTGACTCTATCTTTCACACAAGTTGCATGTGAACGAGCATTCAGCAAGCTCAAACTCATAAAGACAAGACTGCGGGTTACAATGGGACAAGACCTGCTGGAAGCCTTTATGATCATGTCCGTGGAGCGAGATCTTTTGGAACTAGTTCAATTTCAAGATGTACTGGAAATTGTTTGTGAAAGTTCACCTCTGATGAGATCTTTACTTACTGCATGATAATTCTCAGTGTTTAAAGCACCACTCTAGCAATTTGTTTTTCTTCAGTGCTGGAATGGTTCTTCAAATTTAAGTCTCCTGCCCCCTGCTTTATACTTCCCCTCCACCATCTTAATCTATTTCCAGTGTTGTTCCCATTGGGCTTCTTTGTGACCTTCTGTCAGCTCCAGTGTTTCATGGAGTGTATCAGAGAGGTCACAACTCAAAACATTTCTGACAGCCTCACTACTGACTCTCGGAGATACATTGGGAGCTTGTGATGTAACTTCTGACTTCTTGCCAGTCAGAAGTTTTGGACACACAATGGCGCCATGGAGTGGCGCACTGCTGAAAAAGAATGGAGCCACTACAGGGTGAGAATAAGACAGGAGACAGGGGGCTTACATTTAAAGTGCTACTCCATAGCTGACAAAAAAAAACTGTGTATGTTTAAATAAATATTTTGCCTTAAGCGCATAAGCGCATTTATAGTTTATTTGATATGAGTGATTTCATTGTGATATTGATACATATCATTGTTGCTGTATAGTTATTTCCATTATTTAAGATTTTGTACTAATAAAGTATGGTTCATTTCGTTAAACACTACTAACAGAGCCTTTTTTACATCGATAAGCATCTATAGCTCCTCAAACATTTTTGTTAAATGGGTCGTTAGAAGGTATACCGCTGTTGAACATATGTGTCGGTGCTGGTAGCATCCAACACCTCCTGCTCCTTGCCCGCAGTAGCAAACCCCCCACCCCCCGCTCCTCACTTCGCCTCAGGCGGCAGAGGGGCTGGTGGCCCGTCACAATGGGCCTCTGAACTGTGCTTGCCACCCAGGCTGAAATCTGCCAGCCAGCCCCTGCCCATGGCACCAGAACCACAATGAGGTTGCATTTAAAAAACCGGTCAGATCCCGCGGCACCAGAACCACCAGCACTTCTATGCACATATCTATATTTCCTAACAGACCCTTCATTTATTTTCATATATAAACAGATCTGTAAAAAAAGTATTCTAAAGATCGTTTATGAGATGCTAATTAGGGCTTTGACTACTCGAGGGGGCGTTGGTTTCCTTATTATTCGGCCTACATTGCATGTTATTCCGCCACTGTGTGTGTGACCACAAGCTTTACCACTGCAGCATCATTGGTGTCATTATAAAAAGCCGCTATATCTCAGCATAGGGTTTCTCTGACACCGGGTTTTCACATCGCCCTTGACTAGTCAAAGCCCTAATTAGCATCTCATAAACGATCTTTAGAATACTTTTTCTACAGATGTTTCTGAATGCAAAGGAACGAAGAGGCTGTTAGGCAGGGAATATAGATATGTGCACAGAACTGCTGATGGTTCTGGAGGACCTGATGGATTCCCTTTAATGTAGTGACCATGACTTTGTCACGCAGTGTATTAAGAGGTCCCTTGTGTATGGCGACAGGGAAGGGAATCCTTGAATTTAGGGAAAGGGGAAGTGGACACCCCATATCCAAACCTTCTGCTTGCCCCTGACTCCCCTGACCACCCCAGATGGGTTCTGCACCTATGCGCCGAGCAGGATACCTGGCCCTGGCTGACCCTGATTTGGGCCTTAGGTAGGGAAAAGTTGGGACAAGCGCTTCGTCAACCTTACTAAGAACTGAAGACACAGGGAGGACACACATAAGGATACGCTACTTGGCATCTGCTGCCAGGCTCCAAAAGGCAACAGAATGGATGGCACCAGATCAGCAAGTCACCAGCAGCAGCTTCTGTAGACCCACACTCCAGGCTGGTCTGATGAGAAATGAACTATCACCGACAACAATTATTGGACCATGTGACTACTTAAAATGAGGAGGATATGGTCACACACTGCTGAAAACTGACCTAGCGCTACCAGCTGGGAAAACTGGCATTAACCCTTTGCTGGTAATACATTTTTTTTACAGATTTAAAATCCACGGCTCTGAAGCTGTCACAAGTCCCGTACTGACTCGTGATGGTACCCCCCTTTCTACAAGGGGCCTCCAGACCCTCAAGACTGGACATATCCAGACAACACCTATGGAAGGAATGCTGCAATCTACTTGTGTTCCCTGACCCTGAAAGTGATCAAAAATGCCGACAAAGTGGCTGTAATAAAGTCAGATCATAGGGACAATACATCTCCTGAGGAATACATTGGGGACAACAAGTATTGGGGGAAGATCCAACCGAAATGTCATAGGGGCAGCAGTGGCCGTCACCGACAACCCTCGAGCTAAGATGAACACCTCAGCCTGATGGTTTTAGTCGCCATGTGGCGCCCCTGTGGATCGGTGGCCACTGTAAGGTACAGAATCTGGGAAAGGTAAGCTAGTCACCCCACACCAAAACCCACCACATCCCCCAATCCCTAGTCCCAGTACTCCATGACAGGCAGGTGGTAGTGAAGAGCCAGGGAAAAGCCCGGGAGGGAGTGGAGGAACTAGAGTAAAACCTAGGAACACCAAGTTGGGAGAGCCCAGTCAGTGAGATGAAAAGAGTTTCCGGTTCGGGTTCCTGGCGCGCTGTAAAGGGAGAAGGGACCGAACTCCCAAGCAGAGACACCTAGCAGCCGAGAAACTGAAAGACCAGAGGGAAAGAAAGCGGACCCGGTGGCCTGTGCCACCATATGGCTAGTCCAGGTCCCAGACAGCCCCCCGTGGGAAGCAAGAAGGGGTCCACCGGGGGACTGGGTTGAAGCCAGGGTGCCAGCCCTGTTGAAGTGGCTGGTGACTGCATGCCCCACCACAGATTAAAATGTGAGATATTAGTTGGTATTTTGGCCAAAATACGGAATCCTGCAACCCAAAGCATCAAGGGTCCTCACGTTTGCAAGTCCCTGTCTATACTCACAATAGCTGAACAAGGAAAAAAAGTCACTTTATATTTTTTTTCCAAAAAACTGTAAAAACTCACCAATGGCCAATCTAATCCTGAATGTTTATTACCATGCACACAGGGGCATAATTATGTTCAATCCGTTTTTATTATTATTATTATCATCATTATAAAAAATGGACCAAGGAAAAACAAACAAAAAAAAAAAAAAAAAAATTACAGACAGTCGTATAAAGTACATAAAATATACCAGTATAACATACAAGAATACTTTCTATAATTTCTTTACCTTGGATATCTATATAGTCTATTTTCGTATATCACTGTTGCATAGTGTTAAACTTATAACTTTTCTTCTTTCAATAAGTTACCTCAACAAATTCTTTCTGTCTATTCTCTAATTAAAAATTAAATTGTTATACAAATACCTCGGTCCGATATCCGAATCTAAGCTGTACACATTCAATGTACCTTAAGAATTTTTCATTATATATTGATCACGGAAGCATCTGCCGTAGTGACTCCACTCCGTGAATTTGCATGGCTGGTGGCCTTGTTAAAATCAAGTTATTCTATGGCCCATGTTGCTCCTGCCTTCGATTAATCACCAGCAATAAAACAAAAAGAGAAGAAGGGGAGAAAAAAAAAAAAAAAAAAAGTACACATATATACATACACATACACATATATATATATATATATATATATATATATATATATATATATATATATATATATATATACACATACACACACACGTATAAGGGAGGGGGGGGGTAAGAGGAGTGTAGGATAGTGAAAGGGGGAATAAAAATAGGGATCGCCACCGAGCCACCTCCGGATACGAGAGACCGGTATTAATCACGGTCCGTCCCAGCTTTCAGTTAACTTCTTAAAGTCCTCAGACTCCCTAAATATGATCCAAGACTGCCAGGTCCTCACAAACCCAGAATTATCTCCTGAAGCCTGGGCCAACAATTCCTCCATATGATGAACATGGGAGAATTCAGCCAACCATTCTGCCATGGATGGGGCTACTGTTGTCAGCCAGTGTCTGGGTATAACCATACGAGCCGCCGTCAGACAAAATCTGAGGATGCTTCGTTTTTGGCTCG
The DNA here is from genome assembly GCA_033576535.1 of Allobates femoralis. Lineage (NCBI taxonomy): Eukaryota > Metazoa > Chordata > Amphibia > Anura > Aromobatidae > Allobates > Allobates femoralis. Next base: position 13,052 of record JARQOC010001763.1, on the reverse strand, counting down.
CTATGGGGCCAGGTAGCATAGAAAGAATAGCTACTTGAGGTGTGGGGAGTATCCTATCCCCAGTAATGGCCGTATATGCCTTAAAGACCCTGTCCCAGAAGCTCCTTACACCCGGACACTGCCACCATATATGAATCATGGTGCCTTTGGCGCTTCCACAACGCCAGCACCTGTCCGACACCGAGGGGAAGATAGCATGCAGCCTCACAGGGTACTGATACCACCGAGTAAGGATTTTAAAGTTTTTTTCTTGCGTACAGCCAGCCGGGGACATCTTGTGTGTGTATAGGAAGGCCGGTGCGATATCCTCCCCATCGAATACACAATCCATCTCGGTCTCCCAAGCTCTCATATAAGCGGGGACTGTCACTGACTCCCCCTCCCTCAGCATGTGGTAGATAAGGGAAATCTGGTGTGATGGCGGAGACTCCTGGGTAAACACCTTCTCGAATTGAGATAAGGGAGGCGGAGTACCCGACCCCCCGCTACTCGACAATAAAATGATTTCATCTGTTCATATTCCAGCCAAGACAGGGGCTGTACGGGGGATCTATCTTGTAATTCAGCGAGGGAAGGTAAGCCCCGCCTCGTGCTCAACTGGTACAGCCTCGGTTCTGATATCCTCCGCCATCCCAGGAAACTCTCACGTTGTAAACCCGGAGGGAAGTCAGGATTAAAGAATATGGGAGACAGAGGGTTACCGACGCCCATCAAACCCTTCCTTCGTTTCAGCGTATCCCACGTTTTTATGATCTCTCCAGTCACCCCTCCAGGGCGTCCCGACCCTATCTTCTCTCTGTCTCTCGTCACCATCCATGGCAGATTTCGTAGTGGAACCAGGTACCCTTCCTGTTCTAATCTCACCCATTGCTTCGTGTCCCTTCTATAATGCCAATCAAACAGATGGATTAACTGGGAGGCCTGGTGATATGTCTGTAGGTCCGGAAGTCCGGCTCCTCCTTGTCTCTTAGATCTTATTAAAATTTGATATTTCAATCTAGGTCTAGACTGCCGCCACACAAAACGGATCAACGCTGAGCGTAAAATTTTAAAGAAGCTCTGCGGGGGTGAGAGAGGAACTGTTTGGAAAACATAAAGAAACCGGGGGAGCACATCCATCTTAAACTAATTAATACGTCCAAACCACGAGATTGTTTTCTGATTATAACCTTTAAGGTCCTTCAGGGTCCTAGTCAACAATGTCTCATAGTTTAACGCATATAGTTTACTTAGGTCTGAGGGGACCTGAATTCCCAGATATTTAAGGGCCGATGGCTGCCACTTAAACGGGAAGTTATCCTTGGCTCTCTCTACTTCACCTGCTGGTAATGTGATATTGAGTGCTTCTGTTTTTGTGTAATTTATTTTAAAATTACTAACTTCACTGTATTTTCCAAATACCGACATTAAGGCGGGGATAGTGATATGCGGTCGCGATATATATAATAAAAGGTCGTCTGCATATAATGATGCTTTATAATGATGTTTTCCTATATCTACGCCCTGTATATCTGGGTTTTGTCTCACCGCCACTGCCAAATGTTCCATTGCTATCGCATACAGCAGCGGTGAGAGGGGGCAACCCTGCCGAGTCCCGTTTTTTATCGGAAAGGGGTCTGATAGAGAACCATTGATTTTAATTGTGGCAGAAGGTTTCGTGTATAATGCGGCAATGTGGTCAATAAATTTCTGTCCCAACCCTATCTGTTTGAGAGCCGAGTGCAAAAAGCTCCACCTCACCCGATCAAATGCTTTCTCGGCGTCCACCGAGATCAATCCCAAGGGCTTATGGGAGGCCCTAGCATGTGCAATCAGGGAGAGCGTCTTCAGCACTCCATCTCTCGCCTCTCTACCCTGGACAAACCCCACCTGATCCGTATGAATAATAGAAGGTAAAAGGGGTGCCAATCTATTAGCCAGAATCTTTGCATATATTTTAATGTCCACATTTATAAGTGAAATTGGCCTATAATTTGAGACTATGGTGGGATCTTTACCTGGTTTTGGCAAGACTGTGATATGAGCTGCCAGGGACTGTGTAGCGAACCCGGTAGACGCCGAGATGGAGTTATATACTTTTGTCATATGCGGTGTGAGTTGTTCCCTAAAGAATTTGTAGAATTGTGGGGAAAATCCGTCGGGGCCGGGGCTCTTTCCTGTAGGGGTATTTTTGATGACCTCCTCCACTTCCGCTATTGAAACATCCGTTTCCAACTCGTCTACTATCTGTTGCCTCAGCCTCGGGAGTGGAGTATCCGCTACATACTGATCTATCTTGGCCTGCATAGTCACTTTTTGTGTATTCGATGTCGGTCCCTCAATATTATACAGTTTTTGGTAATAGTTGCGCATTATGTCTAAAATTACTTTTGGGTCGTGTGTCTCTACCCCTGTTTTTCGTTGAAGTTTCGGTACGTACGTGGTCTGAGTCCTAGGGTGCAGCAAGCGTGCAAGGGGGCGATCACATTTATTAGCCTTAAGGTACATGAGGCTTTTTATAGTGTTTCTGTATTTCAAGGACTGCTCATTAAGTAGATTCCTAAGTGCCTCTCTATGCTTAATCAAATCTCCCAACACTATTGCCGACATATTGTTTTTATGCTGCTGCTCCAGTCTATATATGGCGTCTGTCAGCTCCTGAATCCTAACCGATCTTTCCTTTTTTAAGCGGGTTCCATGTTTTATGAAAACCCCTCTCAACACACATTTAAGGGCCTCCCATTTAATCGGGTTCTGTGTGTCATCTTTCCGATGATCTTTCCAGAACAAGTCTATCGACTCTTTGATTTCCGTTGAGCACTTCAAGTCCTGAAGGAGATTATCATTAAGTCTCCACGTCCAAGGGCGGGCCATCACGTCAGGGGGGGTGATATCTAAAAATATTGGTGCATGGTCAGACCATAAGAAACTACCAATGGTCGGTCTGGGGTGCCAGGACAAGGCATGGTGGCTAACGAGAAAAAAATCAATGCGACTATATGAGTCGTGGGGGCTAGAATAGTACGTATAATCCCTATCCCCAGGATTACATGCCCTCCATACGTCAACTAACTGCATCCCGTGGAGAGTTTGTTTTAAAAGAGTAACTTGCTTGGGTGTTCCTCTCACCTTTTTCGATGTGGAGTCCATCCGCGGATTTAAGGTGAGATTAAAGTCTCCCCCTATCACAATTACCCCCTCCGCAAATTCTCTTACTTTGGTCAAGAAGCCCCGACTGGCTGCCGCTGAGTTATCGTTTGGTGCGTACCACCCCACAATGGTGTATACAGTGGCGTGAATCTTCATTTTTAACAGGACGTATCTACCCTCTTCATCTATGCAGGTATCCAGAACGGTATGCTGTAGGGATTTGTGGACAGCGATGGATACCCCCCTCGAGCGGCTAACAGGGCAGGCGCTGTGGAACCATGTTGAATAGTATCTATCTCTAATGTGTGGGATGTGATGTTCCTTGAAGTGAGTCGCCTGCAAAATGAGCACACTCACCTTCCGCTTGTGCATGCCATATAATATTTGTGTTCTTTTCTGGGGAGTGTTGAGCCCCTTTGCATTCAGGGATCCCAGGGTAATCTTTGGTCTCATCTTGGTTGGGTTAATTCGTCTCGTTTTCCAAAAGCGGCCCGGAAGCGAAGTATTTAAATTGGAGTTTCAGGAGGGTAAAAAGTGGGGGAGAAAGGTGTGAAGAATAATGTAAAATCAGGGGAGACAAAAAGAAAAAGAAAAGGATCAATGAAGAGCAAAAGCAATCTCAATTACAAGAGTGGTGACTATCTGTTTAGAGTACTACGGCAGTACGTAATATTACAGGAATAGATCAATATAAATTTATATCTTATATTTTACTATTTATAAGTAACTAGGAGGATTAGAATAACTGCCAAATACCATACCATAGGTTATGGCTCCTCCGCAGGGATCGTATAGTATGCGCAAAGTGGAGCGATTCTCCCCCCACCGGTTCAACCAGTGGCCTCTCCTCCTGAGGAGAACCACCATGAGCCTTATCTGTAAGTAAGGCCACCAGAGAATATGATATGTCTAGTGATGTTGCATTCCCTACACTCCGTATATGGCTCTAACCAGTTCATCCATTCAATAAGACACAAAGGATGATCCACACCCAGTTCTGACCAGGACCTCTATTCCCCGCCGCTTTGCGATGGAGAACAGAGTAGTTCCATTAAATATTCTAAGGAGTGCCAGGAATCCAACCTCAAGAACCCTCCATGGGGCGCCATTACCCGTGCATATCAATCTTTGATCCAACATTAGTATAGAACACAAAATGAATAGTAGTTCCCATAAGGCAAACAATAAACCCATAGCTTTCAGAACTATACTACTCTCCTTTTCCATGAGGCAGTCTTATTTGAGGGACAAATCTCAAGATCCCGGAGTGCATAGTTACAGTTCCTAGATTAATGTCCTGTAGGATCAAAAGACTCCGTCCCCCTCCCAAACAAAAAACAATCTGGCCCATCACTCTGAACCCTCAGGGTCATGGAACCCTTTCATCAGCGGGTCTGCCGCGATCCTCCATTCTACCTCTGTCATAGTGCCTGTCCGCTCTCCTGGGTCGTTGGGGAAGGAACCGTCCTGGGGGGTCCATTCCTCCGTACTGGAATGGCAAGGACGGCCAGTCCATGATCTCAATTCTTGGAATATTAAGGGCTGCCGAGAAAGCAGGGATGCCACTCGGGTGACTTAGTAGGTGCATTCTACCCCCCCCCATGGACTCTGAGACAGAAGGGGAATCCCCAGGTGTATGGGATGTTATGCCGACGCAAAACGTCCAATAAAGGGCGAAGGGCCCTTCTCCTCTGAAGAGTCCATCTGGAAAGGTCCGGTAGCAACTGGACCCTTGTGCCCTTGTATTGTATGACATCTTCCGCCCTCGCCTTGGTCATAACCGCATCCTTTAGCCGGTATTTATGTACCCGGCATATCACATCTCTTGGTGGAGCCTGGTCTAGGGGCTTTGGACCTAAGGCACGGTGAGCTCGATCGAGTTCAAATGGTGTCTCCTGGGGACGCTGAAGCACTGTATTAAACATCTGCTGTAGGGCTCCATTGATCTCTTTGGGCATGACTGTTTCCGGCAGCCCCCTTATTCTGATATTATTTCGTCTGCCTCTATTCTCAGCGTCGTCAAGCATCTCTGCCAACCTTTGAATATGGTGGGACTGAGCCACTAAGGTCTCCTCCTGGGCATCTAGTCTGGCCGTCAAAGCAGCTATAGCCTGGTCCTGGATGGTGACCCTCTCATTGCATTGCTGCACTTCGTCCCTCAAAGTTGACAGTTCTGCCTTATATGATGTTTCTAGACGTGCCACGTATTGTTCCATATCTTGTCTAGTAAGCATGTCCCTCAATCTTGCGTTCAGTAATTCCAGATCAATCCCCTGTGTTACATGGGGGCTGAATCCAAAGCCCTGTGTAGCATAAGCAGGATAGCAGTAGGGAGGCATTGCTAACGGTGAGGGGGCCAAGGAATTGTAGCCATTTTGTATTGTCTGACTGCCTATCAATACTGTTTCTGATGCCTCATGGGTTACAGGTTGCTGTGAGTGTTCATAGATGGGTCTGGGATAAATGGGTGTAGGGTCTCGAGGTGAACTTTCATGATAATCCATGGTATAATCTTCCTCCTCCATTCCTTCATGTCCCTGTGCCACCTCCTCTCTGCCTGTCACCACCCTGTTTGCTGCAGCTCCTTCCTCCTCCTGAATGTCGCCATCTTGGTTTGTGGTCCGGGGGGTCTGCTCCTCACCCACCCCTTCCACATGTGCCTGATCTGTAGTGCTACCTGGCGCTTTCTCCGGGGACTTTGTAGCAGCGGCTCCCTCTCCTTCTCCCGCCGCTCGTCCCGCTGCTGCGGCTGGGCACGCCTCCTCAGTCTCCTTCGCCGCCATTACTGCAGGGCCTCCGTCCCTCTCCGGGCCGACCAGGAACCTGGTGATCTGCTGCGCGGCGGGTTCCAGTGCCGCCGGAGGAGCCCCTCCGGTGCCTTTCTTCTTTTTAGCCCCCATGGATTTAGAACAGGGGCATAATTATAACAGGTGCAGGGGTTGCAATCGCAGCTGGACCCTGGCCACTAAGGGGCTCCAAAAGTCCCTTTGGCCTATAGAAAAAGACCAATGCAATTAGAGATTTGCAATAATTGGGGGCCCCATTGGAGCTTTTACATCGGGGCCCGTGAGCTTCAAGTTACACCACTGCATGCATGGGTCCCTTAGAAAGAGGAAATCCCCTTGAAGGACCTACAACAAATACATCACCCCCAGAACTTGCAGCTCTTACCCTCAGAGAGAGGATATTCTGTGGGGACGACCACTCCCCTCCACCATCTGTCTGGGGGGGCACATAGGTCTAGAGTGAACCTGCAGAGGGGAGAAACTGGGGGACACAGCCATTGAGATGGTGTAGGCTTAGGAATAGATGGGCAAACCCACAAAATTTGCCACTAAAGACCACAAGAAAAAGATGCCCCCATCCCACAATGAACCACATGTGCGCTATTATGAGAGGAGATACCCCCCAACTGCATGGGTTCATCAAACTACACCTATGGGACCTCCTCTATAGGGAGAACAATGGGGGGCCGGGTCCGTGTGGATCTTTCCCTGACCATGTGACTACTTAAAGGGAGGAGGTTGTGGTTACACATTGCTGCAAACCTAGCACTACCAGAAGGAAAGTGACAATAACCCGGTCTATAAAGGGCAACTGCACCTGATCAAAAACGCTTTTCAGAGCAGTCCCTAAATGCATAGGAGACATAACAATATTGTACTTTCCTGGGTAACCTACAGTGGGGGAAATAAGTATTTGATCCCTTGCTGATTTTGTACATTTGCCTCCTGACACAGACATGAACAGTCAATAATTTTAACGGTCGGTTAATTATAACTGTGAGAGATAGAATATCAAACATAGAATCCAGAAAATCACATTGTCTAAATGATATAAAGTTATTTGCATTTTGCAGAGAGAAATAAGTATTTGATCCCCTCCCAACCATTAGGAGTTGTGGCCCCTACAGAGCAGTTTTCAGCTCCTAATCACCTGGTTACCTGCATTACACACAGCTGTGTTACATTGTCACCTGTATAAAGACTCCTGTCCACGCACTCAATGAATCAGTCACCTCTAACCTCTACAACATGGCAAGACCAAAGAGCTTTGTAAGGATGTCAGGGAAAAGATCCTAGACCTGCACAAGGCTGGAATGGGCTACAAGACCATAAGTAAGACAAAGCTGGGAGACAAGGAGATGACTGTGGGTGCTATAGTAAGAAAATGGAGGAAATACAAAATGAGGTCAATCCACATCGATCTGGGGCTCCATGTAAAACCTCACCTCGTGGGGGATCAAGGATCATGCGGAAGGTGAGAGATCAGCCTAAAACTACACGTAGGAACTTGATACTGATCTAAAGGCAGTGGGGACCACTGTCATCAAGAAAACCATTGGTAACACATGACACCATAATGGATTAAAATCCTGTAGTGCCTGCAAAGTCCCACTGCTCAAGAAGGTACATGTGCCCCCGTCTGTAGTTACCAATGACACCTTGGTGATTCTGAGAGTGATCGGGAGAAGGTGCTGTGCTCAGAGGAGACACAAAATTTAGATCTTTGGTATTAACTCAACTCGCCATGTTTGTAGGAAGAGAAATGCTGCATATGACCAAAAGAACACCATCCGCACAGTCAAGCATGGTGGGGGAAACATTATGTTTTGGGGGTGTTTCTCTGATAAGGCCACAAGACTACTTCACCGCATCAATGGGACAATGAATGGAGCCATGTACTGTAGAATCCTGAGTGATAACCTCCTTCCCTCCGCCAGGACATTAAAAATGGGTCATAGCTGGGTCTTCCAGCACCACAATGACCAAAACATACAGCCAAGGCAACAAAGGAGTGACTGAAAAAGAAGCACATTAAGGTGATGGAGTGGCCTAGCCAGTCTCCACACCTTAATCCCATAGAAAACTTATGGAAGGAGCTGAAGATCCGAGTTGCCAAGTGACAGCCTCAAATTCTCAATGATTTAGAGATGCTCTGCAAAGAGGAGAGGACCAAAATTCCTCCTGACATGTCCACAAACCTCATCATCAACTACAAGGAACGTCTGACTGCTGTGCTGCCAACAAGGGTTTTTCCACCAAGTATTAAGTTTTTTTTGCCAGAGGGATCAACTTATTTCTCTCTGCAAAATGCAAATAACTTTATATAATTTAGGTACTTTTCACATCTGCGATTCTGCCTGTTCGCGGCAGATATGGCAGCTTTGCCGCACCTCAACCACTGAGATTATAGCACACATCGTATAAAGATCAGCCCGACAGTGTGTCCTAATCACAGAAAAATCATAGTTTCAAGATACAGAAAACTATACAGATATGTGACCATGGAACTGCGAGCAGGCTGTACTCAAATGGATGGGGGTGGGGGTAAGCCAATACCCTATGCGTTGCGCCATACATAGAGCTTCATCAGGGGTATTGACTTGTCTGTACCCCTGAAGAAGCCATTGAATCTATGTTATTGTGTATGGGACAAACTGCTAACAGAATTTATACTATGTGTGTCTATCCCTGGCCTTCACCATTACACCCCTATACAATGATAGAGACTTACCACAGGTCCATACTAAACAGCGCAATAGTTATTTTCCTGCTCAGGTCACAGAAACTGATGCATTAATGGGAAGCAGCCTCCCTGATAAAAATGGAGGCAATACAGGTGGAAAATACTGTTGAGACAACTACTCCCAACCGACCAGGTAATGGAGGGGGTGATCATCCAGTATTAATATTGCACATGGATAAGGCTTGTTGTATAGGGCACTGGACACATACATGTAGAGCACATTGCCCCCATATTATGAGATCAGTCCTCAGTGCCCTCACCGGGAGTGGTCAGCATAGATGGGATTGGCTACATCCTGCATAAAAATATATTTTTTGCAAAACAATGTATATGATAAATGAGGTATTGGTTGATATTTTGGCCAAAATACGCAAACTTGCAACCTGCATCAAGGGTCCTCATTGGTTTGTGAGTCCCTATACTAAAATTAATTACCAAGCCACAGAATAAGGAACTCAAATTCCCCAAAAATGTGTAAGTTCAAAATAGAAAAAAAAGGCAACAGTATTTATCTGCCCGGGTTACAGAAATTAATATTGCATAAGGCGCTGGTCATGCACATGTAGTGCTTACAGCCCATTATTAAATCAATCCTTAGTGCCCCCCCACTAGGACAGGCGCCCTAGCATACAAGGCCAACATAGAGGAGATTGGCTTGAATCCTGCATAAAAATATAGATAATGTGCAAAAAATATATATATCATAAATTTATGAGGCAATGGTTGATATTTTGGCCAAAATACACAAAGCTCGCAACCCACGTCAAGGGTCCTCATTGTCTTGCGAGTTCCTATCCTACAATTGAAAGCAAAGTCAAAGAAGAACAGAGTTAAAATTCCACAAATATTCGTAAATTCAATATAGGAACTATTTCTTACCCTTCTTTGTGACTTTGCTTTTAATTGAACCCCATTTAACTAAAGCTTTTTCCCCCCCAAATGGTGTGATCAGTCTAAAGCTGTCAGCTCAACAAGGCTTCCTGGGATGGACATGGAGCAAAACACTCCATTCCTGCTAGTCCCAAGGAAACCCTGGCCGACACCCTTGAACTGAGATACCAGGACAGTTTCATAGTTTTAAGGTTGAAAAAAAGACACAAGTCAAGTCCATCAAAGTCAACCTTAAAGCTAAAGTGTTGATCCAGAGGAAGGCAAAAACCCCATGAGGCAGATGCTAATGCCCCATATTAGGAGAAAAATTCCTTCCTGACTCCACTTATGGCAATCAGACTAGTTCCCTGGATCAACGACCCAAAACAAAATCTAGTACCAATAATCTGTTCACAGAATTGTGGTCATCAGGCGGCCCTCACTCAGGATCTTTTCAGGGTCATCATGCAGCCTACAGTTCAATCAACTCATGGTCTTCAGGCACCCAACCCATGCTCAATGTTTGCATGGTCTTCAGGCACCCGTTCCATGCTCAGTCTTTCTATGGCCTTCAGGCAGCGCAGCCCATGCTCAATCCTGCATGGTCAGCGGGAATCTTGCATGGTCAGATTGGGTCCCGTCTGGTCACAGGCATCCCCCTGTCCCCCGCACACGTACCTGGTCCGCACTCCCGCGACATCCCTCCGGCCTGCTGCTACTTCTCTAACGACCAAGAAGAGGAGCCTCGCCACATCATCGATCCCTCCAGGACAGTCATAGTAGCACTGGTCCAGCTGTTGCAACCACCTGCGGGTAAGACATTCGTCCGTATCCAGGACAGGAAATGGGTACTTCTATGGGGACATTCGTCTAAGCTTGCAGGTCATGCGGGGCTGAAAAAAACATGCAGCTGATCTCATGGCGCTATTGTTGGCCCAAAATGCGCCTAGATGTCAGTGATTTTGTTGTCGCTTGACCCTCGTGTGACACCCAAGACACCCAAGAGACTTCCTAGCAGTTGTCTTCCGCCCCGCCCTATACTGTCAGCCCCCCTGGCAACACATCGCAATGGATTTCATTACCGACTTGCTGGTGTCATCAGGTTGTACTGTGATATGGGTCATGGTGCATCGATTCTTCAAGATGGATCACTTCGTCCTTCTGTCTGGTCTTCCCTCCGCACCCAAGCTGGCGGAGTTGTTTGTCCAGCATATTCCTTGTCTTCACGGTTAACCTTTCTATGGCCTTCAGGCGCCCAGTCCTCGCTCAATCTCTCCATGGTCATCGGGTGCCCAGTCCTCGCTCAATCTTTCTATGGTCTTCAGACGCCCAGTCCTCGCTCAATCTCTCCATGGTCATCGGGTGCCCAGTCCTCGCTCAATCTTTCTATGGTCTTCAGGCGCCCAGTCCTCGCTCAATCTCTCCATTGTAATCGGGGTGCCCAGTCCTCGCTCAATCTCTCTATGATCTTCAGGCACCCAGCCCTCGCTCAATCTCTCCATGGTCATCGGGTGCCCAGTCCTCGCTCAATCTTTCTATGGTCTTCAGGCGCCCAGTCCTCGCTCAATCTCTCTATGATCTTCAGGCGCCCAGCCCTTGCTCAATCTTTCCATGGTTGTCAGGCACCCAGCCCATGCACAACCTATGATGGTGGTCAGGCCACCCCTTTTCACTGATATGTTTATTTACGCCTGTGGTAAGTCTATCAATACAAGTGCATACAAAAAACATAATAAACATATCCATACAAGAGCATATAAATAACATAAGAAATAAACATATCAATACAAGAGCATATAAATAACATAAGGTACTTAGTAAACACTTTTTGATAAAAATAACGATATTGTTGGTATGTCACGGCTTTTGGGGCGGTGCAACGACGTAGTAGTGTGTGACATGTAGATACGACCAATGATAAGTCGGCTGATCGTTGATCGCAGGTTTATGAACATGTCCATAAATCAGTCATTGGTCGTCCGTTCAACCTGCAGCATCAGCCTGTGTGACACCTTGATAACGATGTCGTTTTCGACTTCGCCTATTCAGAACTGATCCAAAGATGTGACATAATGGCAGGTCCTACAAGCAGGAGGTGCCGGATGCTGCGGTGGATCGCCGGACAGGTGAGCATAGTGATTTTTTTTATTTTTAACTCTTTATTTTACTTAATTTCACTTCTGCAATTTATGTATATACATTGCAGAAGGGAAATTAGACGGTTAGGATCAATTTTAGTGTACTGAGCATGCTCAGTACACTGACATCGGGTCCGATGAACGATCCTGTGTTTCATCGGACCCATGCTCATAGGCCCCCATGTTAAAGGCCGAGGATCGGATTTGGCCTAGTTGCCATCCGATTTTGTGGGATCCGATTTTTTGCTGTGCCCAAAATCGGAGCAGTCTCTGATTTTGGGTACAGAAAAAAATTGGACGCGAATCGGATCCCACAAAATCGGATGGCAATTAGGCCAAATCTGATCCGATCCTATCCCCACAGGATAACATGGGGCAAAATCGGATCCGTGGCCGTCAATGGACAGCCACGGATCCTTAAAAAACGTAATTTGAAAGCAACCTAACAGGTAGTGTAATAAAGAAACAAACCTTTGATTGTTTATTAAAAAGGAAGACAACCTCTATAAGAATGAGTCAAATTCATTAAGAGGCACCCAACCCCTATAAGAATGAGTCAAATTCATTAAGGGGCGCCCAACCCCTATAAGAATGAGTCAAATTCATTAAGAGGCACCCAACCCCTATAAGAATGAGTCAAATTCATTAAGAGGCACTCAACCCCTATAAGAATGAGTCAAATTTATTCAGAGGCACCCAACCCCTATAAGAATGAGTCAAATTCATTAAGGGGCGCCCAACCCCTATAAGAATGAGTCAAATTCATTAAGAGGCGCCCAACCCCTATAAGAATGAGTGTTAAAGATGTATTAAAAATACCTAACCAGAGTAGACTGATTTAATATAAAGAGCTCTACACAGGTATACCTGGTAATGGCTATAACTCAATTGATGACACTGACTCGGTCTTCAAATGAATAGCTCTCGTTTATTGTTTGTATCAGCTTATATACGTTTACAGAAGTTTAGAAAAAAATAGGTTACATCATACAATGACAAATATGATGAATATGCATTATAGACAGTTTTGAGATGATTAATTAGTGACCTTAAAGAGAATTACAGAAGATAAGAACTTGTACACTGGGGCTTACATATGGCTTGGTGGTCTTATCTAGAATACAAGGACAAATACAAGAATGTGCTGAGTTGTGCTGACTTCACATAAACAAACTGTTACATAGGCCTCTATTCAGAATAGACATGATAAATTAATAATATGGCTTCTTTAGATACAATATAGCGGAAGCTACACAGTACCTATGATGTCATCTTTAACAGTCCCCTCTTTTTATAATTTCTATTCTTGACCTATCCCTGCCTACCCTTAGGTCCGCAGAGCCCGCCCAACTACACAATACGCAAGGCTATTTCCTACACATATTA
>JARQOC010001762.1:0-35276 GCA_033576535.1 Allobates femoralis | reverse complement strand
CACACACAAGAGACGACTACCTCGGGATATCAATTTCACGCGGAGTTTTTCAGATATCAGCTCCTTAACAATAAAGTATGCATCGTATTATCCGGCATTGTGGGCTATAAACGTATATCCAGAATATTTACAAGATGTAAAGAATTTCACAAAATCATGAGTATATGATTTACCTTTGAACTCCCAGGAGGGGCTACCATACAGCCTTGAAGCATAAATATAATTTGGGATGTGCGTACTTGTCTCCTGCATACATCTAGGCACAAAATGATGACATTTATCACAAAATATTTTAAGCCTGCAGAGTGATGGGTTATCTGCAGCTAAATGAGTGTGATGATCTAAGCACTCGCTCACGGCACACGGCAGAGAGGACAACGAGGCGGTTGTTGCGCATCAGTGCTCCCCACACAGCTCTCTCTTTGACAAGCTTTGTAAAAACATTGACATGAATGATTACATTTGTAATGAAACAACTAATTGCATCTTTCAAAAAAATAATCCGCCCCGATGAAGCCCTTCATACTTTTGATACCACAGTAGTGATTATCGTGATGCAATATGAAAATAGTTCTAGCCCTAGGTGTATTACCTGTTTGAAAACAAAGCCAGTCCCCCTGACTGTAGTACAGTACTTTAATGGTGCCATCCAGCTGTTTCTCAAAAGCCTCAATATCACTAAAGCTTAGAAGTTGTCCCTTAGGGATACCGAGGGCTGTATGTATGGTATCAGCACTCCTCAGTAAAGCTGTATCACTGACTTCAGTGTCGGTCATCAGTGTGCACTCGCTAGCAGCAAAGTAGATTTGTGCTGTAATTATAATAGCCGTACAGCCAACAACTCTTTTTTTAATGATTTGACTGCTCATAATAAATTTCCGGTGTCTTTTTATACCTCCGCGTCTGTTTTTAATAATTGTTATGACTAATTAAAAGGGAGCTGTTTGCTATGCATTCAGCATTACTTTGCAATGTGCTAGCTACAGAATTTAAAAATGGCTCAGAATTAAAATCATCCCTTGTTTGTTTTGTAGTGAAAATGGGATCTAACGTGTTCCCACCTTCAAGCCTTAACTGAACAAAGTCACCAGGATCAATGTCTGTGATGACTGAATGGCCGCCTTCTAGCGAACGTCTTGCACTTGCCAACAACGTTTGAGCATGTTTAATTAGTTTCGATCTATAAGACCTTTGTGGGGTTATTTTAGACAACGTCTGCAGACCATAACCGACCATTCTTAGTCACATTGAATTATTTTTATTTGAATTAACAAAGACTAATGGTGCATCTGCACATTCTCTTTTAAAACGATACAACTCATCAACAATGTCAGGTGTTGGGGTATAAATTTGTAATCTACTATATAATCGTCTAATTCTATCTGTTTGTGTGTAACGGAAATACTGCATCGCTGATTGGTCGGCGCAGGCCGAGTGCAACCAATCAGCGACAGGCACAGTCCGGTCACGAATTGGCGCAGGATTTGAACCACGCACGCCACCGCTACCATTGGGAGATCAGCGGTGCCAGCATCTGATCTCCCAACGGTAGCCGCGGGTCATCTGCCTAACAGAGCTCATGGGCGACGCAGCCGGTAGATAACCGACACAGCAGAAGTATCCCGACCGGCGATAGTGATCTCGCTCAGTGTGACTGATAGGGTCCCAACGACAGCCATATCGTTGCTGCATTGCTGGTGAGATCTGACTGTTTGACATCTCACCAGCCACCACATAGTGACTCTCCAGCAATCCCTACCAGGTCGTATCATTAGTCGGGATCGCAGGAGCGTCGCAAAGTGTGACGGTACATTACTGATTGCTGTGAGGTGTCACACATGCAGATATATTGAACGAAGCCGCATTGCTGATTGGCGTGGGATTTGAACCACGCTTTCCTGATTGGTTGTGGAATTTAACCCTCACTCACAGCGCAACTTATGAACTCATCTTTACTGAACAAGCTGTGTCGGTCACAGTGTGATTTAGTTCAGTCAGGTTTATTGGACAAGTTCTGTCATTCACAGTGCCACGTAGTTCAGTCACGTTTAGTGAACACGTTCTATCAGTCAAAGTGCGACATAGTTCACTCACGTTTACTCAACATATTCTGTCAGTTACAGTGTCACGTACTTCAGTCACGTTCACTGAACATGTTCTGTCAGTCACAGCGCGCTGAAAAGATACTTCTTTACTGTACGCTATCAGGATTTACGCTTACTGTCTTCCAATGGGTCGTAAGCGAAAATACGCCATTGAGGATGACAGAAAAGTGGCAAGGCAACGACAACGTCGAAAGCAAGGCACACTTCAGCAAACTGATGCCAGACAAGCCCAAGATGCGGAATCTCACAGACAATGTCGAGAATAGGAGACACCACAACACACTGCCGCCAGACAAGCCCAGGATGCGGAATCTCACAGACAATGTCCGGAACAAGAGACACCACAACACACTGCCGCCAGTCAAGCCCAGGATGCGGAATCTCACAGACAATGTCGGGTGAATGGATCTCTACAATCCAGGGCAAACAGACAACAATACGATCGCCAAATTCATAAAAAACGAATGCTCTACCTAGAGCAAGCCCAGCAGAATATTCAACAACTTACACTTTAAGTAACAGACAACGAAACTACAATTATTGAACACTACTGTGGGAATATGAATGCAGTTTCCTCTAAATTCAACTCTCTGAATTTCAGTGATGAAATATCATCTGACAATCAGTTTACTCAATGCTGCCAAAAAGGAAAAGCTATGCTACCAAGATCTCAATACTCAGATCTGTTTGAGCAATTGATGAAAGGAATACATCAACACAGTCAAAATCTTATAGACAATATCAGAAGCATCAACGGTTCTCATGCGTTTCCTTCATTTTGTGCCAACATTGCACCGCCCCCTTCAGACCGTATTGTTTTAAAATTCACGGCCAGATCTACCACTGCACTGAAACATTTCACCTAGAAATAGGACAACTACCAAAATTTGCACAATTATACATCCTTGATACAAATGAGGCTACAGAACAAAGGATAAACCTGAAAGAAAACGAAAAGTGTGATGCTGAACTCATGAACCAAATTGCCGTACATTTACAAAAAATCAGCCCATTTGCTGCCACATTTTGCATGCTAAAAGATGTCGAAGCTGAGGAGGAACAGAGGGCTATACAAAATGGGACTGAAATACCTTCTATTTTCATTGCCATTAAACAAGAACGTAAACAGGATCCCCGACTTTATAACAAACCACTAGTAAAAAGGCCCGATGCAATTGCATCGGGAGTGCGGTGAAATGAATTGTGTGTATACAGGTGGGTGAGTGGGTAGCAGAGTATACAGGGGGCTCTGTGGGTAGCAGAGTATACAGGCGGGTCTGTGGGTAGCAGAGTATACAGACGGCTCTGAGGGTAGCAGATTATACAGGCAGCTCTGTGGGTAGGAAAGCATAAAGGCGGCTCTGTGGGTAGCAGAGTATACAGGTGGGTTTGTGGGTAGTAGATTATACAGGCGGCTCTGTAGGTAGCAGAGTATAGAGAAGGCTCTGTGAGTAGCAGATTGTACAGGCGGCTCTGTGGGTAGCAGAGTATATAGGCGGCTCAGTGGGTAGCAGAGTGTACAGGCGGGTCTGTGGGTAGCAGAGTAAGGAGGCGGTACTGTGGGTAGCAGAGTATAGAGACGGCTCTGTGGGTAGTAGAGTATAGAAACGGCTCTGTGGGTAGCAGAGAATACAGGCGGCTCTGTGGGTAGCAGAGTATAGAGGGGGCTCTGTGGATAGCAGAGTATGATGTGGCGGGAAGCTGGAGGGGTGAGGAGAGCAGAGGCTGGAGGGGTGAGGAGAGCAGAGGCTGGAGGGGTGAGGAGAGTTGAGGCTGGAGGGTGAAGTGAGGTGAGGATGGAGGGGTGAGGAGAGGTGAGGGTGGAGGGGTGAGGAGAAGTGAGGGTGAAGGGGTGAGGAGAGGTGAGGGTGGAGGGGTGAGGAGAGATGCAGCTGGAGGGGTGAGGAGAGGTGCGGCTGGAGGGGTGAGGAGAGGTTCGGCTGGAGGGGTGAGGAGAGGTTTGGCTGGAGGGGTGAGGAGAGGTTTGGCTGGAGGGGTGAGGAGAGGTCCAGCTGGAGGGGTGAGGAGAGGTGCGGATGGAGGGGTGAGGAGAGGTCCTCCTGGAGGGGTGAGGAGAGCTTCGGCTGGAGGGGTGAGGAGAGCTCCAGCTGGAGGGGTGAGGAGAACTCCGGCTGGAGGGGTGAGGAGATGTCCGGCTGGAGGGGTGAGGAGAGCTCCGGCTGGAGGGGTGAGGAGAGGTCCAGCTGGAGGGGTGAGGAGAGGTCCGGCTGGAGGGGTGAGGAGAAATGCGGCTGGAGCGGCGACATCACCACTCGGCGGCAGGACGTGGCTGCGTGCTGGGGTTGATCGCAGCCCCAGTCACACGGCATTGTCCTCTGTGGCGGGTTGGGTGATGCATAGAGGGATTGGAGCGGATTGGGCGGTGTGTGGTAAACATAGGACGGCCATCCAATTGGTCCAGGACGCCGAGCCCTGGGCAATGGGATGGGCGTCCTGTGTGTACAACACAGCGCCCAATCCGCTTGCAGGGGCGGCGGCGGCCAATAAGAGTGAGCGGGGCGTGTCAGGCTTTGCAGGCTGATAGGGTCCGCTCACTCCCATTGGTCGCCGCCGGCCACAGGACGACGTCACTGGCTCCCAGCACCCGGCCACAGCCCCTAGACCGCTACTCCACCAGCATGGCGACACTGAGGCCCAGGCGGTGAGAGAGCGGCGAGGGCGGAAGCCACCGTTGGCATCTGGGCAGCGTGGCGATGAAGCGGGGCCGACGGTTGGCAGGATGGCAGCGGTGTCAGGGAGTGCGGCTGAGGATGGAAGAGGGTGTGAGAATGGAGGAGGCTGTGAGGATGGAGGAGGCAGAGGGGATGGAGGAGGCTGTGAGCATGGAGGAGGCTTTGAAGATAGGGAGGCTGTGAAGATGGAGGAGGCTGTGAGGATGGAGGAGGCTGTGAGGATGAAGGCGGCTGTGAGGATGGAGGAGGCTGTGAGGATGGGAGGGCTGTGAGGATGGAGGAGGGTGTGAGGATGGGAGGCTGTGAGAATGGAGAAGGCTGTGAGGATGGAGGAGGCTGTGAGGATGGGGAGGCTGTGAGGATGGAGGAGGCTGTGAGGATGGAGGAGGCTGTGAGGATGGAGGAAGCTGTTAGGATGGAGGAGGCTGTGAGGATGGGGAGGCTGTGAGGCAGGAGGAGGCTGTGAGGCTGGAAGAGGCTGTGAGGTTGGAGGAGGCTGTCAGGGAGAAAGAGGCTGTGAGGATAGAGGCGGCTGTGAGGCTGGAGGAGGCAGTGAGGCTGGAGGAGGCAGTGAGGCAGAGGAGGCTGTGAGACTGTGAGGCAGGAGAAGGCTGTGAGGCTGGAAGAGGCTGTGAAGCAGGAGGAGGCTGTGAGGATAGAGGAGGCTGTTAGGCTGGAGGAGGCTGTGAGGGTGGAGGAGGCTGTGAGGATAGAGGAGGCTGTGAGGCTGGAGGAGGCAGTGAGACTGGAGGAGGCAGTGAGGCAGAGGAGGCTGTGAGGCTGTGAGGCAGGAGGAGGCTGTGAGGCTGGAGGAGGCTGTGAGGCTGGAAGAGGCTGTGAGGCAGGAGGCGGCTGTGAGGATAGAGGAGGCTGTTAGGCTGGAGGAGGCTGTGAGGGTGGAGGAGGCTGTGAGGATAGAGGAGGCTGTGAGGCTGGAGGAGGCAGTGAGGCTGGATGAGGGTGTGAGGCTGTGAGGCAGGAGGAGGCTGTGAGGCTGTAGGAGGCTGTGAGGATAGAGGAGGCTGTGAGGCTGGAGGAGGCAGCGAGGCTGGAGGAGGCTGTGAGGATGAAGGAGGCAGTGAGGCTGGAGGAGGCTGTGAGGCTGGAGGAGGCTGTGAGGCTGGAGGAGGCAGTGAGGCAGGAGGAGGCTGTGAGGCAGGAGGAGGCTGTGAGGCTGGAAGAGGCTGTGAGGCTGGAGGAGGCTGTGAGGGTGGAGGAGGCTGTGAGGCTGGAGGAGGCTGTGAGGCTGGAGGAGGCAGTGAGGCAGGAGGAGGCAGTGAGGCTGTGAGGATAGAGGAGGCTGTTAGGCTGGAGGAGGCAGTGAGGCTGGAGGAGGCAGTGAGGCTGGAGGAGGCAGCGAGGCTGGAGGAGGCTGTGAAGCTGAAGGAGGCAGTGAGGCTGGAGGAGGCTGTGAGGCTGTGAGGCTGGAAGAGGCAGTGAGGCAGGAGGAGGCTGTGAGGCAGGAGGAGGCTGTGAGGATGGAAGAGGTTGTGAGGCTGGAGGAGGCTGTGAGGGTGGAGGAGGCTGTGAGGCTGGAGGAGGCTGTGAGGCTGGAGGAGGCAGTGAGGCAGGAGGAGGCAGTGAGGCTGTGAGGCAGGAGGAGGCTGTGAGGCTGGAGGAGGCTGTGAGGCTGGAAGAGGCTGTGAGGCAGGAGGAGGCTGTGAGGATAGAGGAGGCTGTTAGGCTGGAGGAGGCAGTGAGGCTGGAGGAGGCTGTGAGGCTGGAGGAGGCTGTGAGGCTGGAGGAGGCTGTGAGGGTGGAGGAGGCTGTGAGGGTGGAGGAGACTGAGGGTGGAGGAGGCTGTGAGGCTGGAGGAGGCAGTGAGGCTGGAGGAGGCTGTGAGGCTGGAGGAGGCTGTGAGGGTGGAGGAGGCTGTGAGGGTGGAGGAGACTGAGGGTGGAGGAGGCTGTGAGGCTGGAGGAGGCTGTGAGGGTGGAGGAGGCAGTGAAGATGCAGGAGGCTGTGAGGATGGAGGAGGCAGTGAAGATGCAGGAGGCTGTGAGGATAGAGGAGGCTGTGAGGCTGGAGGAGGCAGTGAGGATGGAGGAGGCAGTGAGGCTGTGAGGCTGGAGGAGGCAGTGAGGCTGGAGGAGGCTGTGAGGCTGTGAGGCTGGAGGAGGCTGTGACGGTGGAAGAGGCTATGAGGGTGGAAGAGGCTGTGAGGCAGGAGGAGGCTGTTAAATGCTTATACTGACCCTCCGGTGACCGCTCGCTGCTGGGAGTAGTATGAGGCATTGTGCCGATAGGACCTTGCATGATGTCAGAATGACATCAGCGTTCGGCGCTGTGATTGGGGCGCTCGCGGCAATGTGGCATATCACATGGCCGCAAGCGGGCCAATCAGGGCGCCTATACCTGGTATGGGCAGTCAGCCCGATTTCGGATTGGACGCCGACCATTCAGAATTCGAGCTGACTGCCCATAGACATGCATTAGCGGTGTGTCCGCGATTTTAGGGCCGACAAATAGAACCAGTGGCCGGCCATAAAGTCGCCGACACACCGGTAATGTATGTCAATGGGGAAAAAAAAAGGCGGACCTGAATGAGAACTGTGTCTCACTCGCAAGTAAAAAAAATAAATAAATTTAATAATAAAAAAAAGAATTAAAAAATAATTAAAAAATAATTAAAAAATAATTAAAAAATAATAAATAATTAATTACAAATAATAATAAAAAAAAAAAAAAAAAAATGAATGAGAACTGTGTCTCAGTCTGACTTAAAAAAATAAATAAATTAAATAATAAAAAAAATTATTTAAAAATAATTAAAAAATAATAAAAAAATAAATAAAAAATAATAAATAATTCAATAAAAATAATATAAAAAAAATAAATATATGCTAATTATATCAGCCCTTCCAGCGGACCTGAATGAGAACTGGGTCTCAGCCTAAATAATAAATTTAATAATAAAAAAAATAATTAAAAAATAATAAAAAAATAATATAAAAATAATAAATAATTCAATAAAAATAATAATAAAAAAAAAAAAATATATGCTAATTATATCAGCCCTTCCAGCGGACCTGAATGAGAACTGGGTCTCAGCCTAAATAATAAATTTAATAATAAAAAAAAATTAAAAAATAATAAAAAAATAAATAAAAAATAATAAATAATTCAATAAAAATAATAATAAAAAAAATAAATATATGCTAATTATATCAGCCCTTCCAGCGGACCTGAATGAGAACTGGGTCTCATCCTAAAAAATAAATTTAATAATAAAAAAAATAATTAAAAAACAATAAAAAAATAAATAAAAAAAATAATAAAAATTAAATAAAAATAATAATAATAAAAAAAATAATAATGTATTAATGCTATTAATTAATAATAATGCTATTTAATGCTATTATATAATGTATTAATGCTTTTAAATAATGCTATAAATGCTATTATTAATGCTATTAATGCTATATAAATTAATCTATTAATGCTATTAATAATGCTATTAATGCTAATAATTATGCTATTAATGCTATTAATGACTAATATTAATCTATTAATGCTATTAATAATGCTATTATGCTATTATTGCTATTAATGCTTTTAATGCTAAATCTTAATGCTATTAATGCTATTATTATGCTATTAATATTATCTATTATGCTATAATGCTATTAATGCTATTAATAATGCTTATTAATGCTATTAAATGCTATGTATTATAATGCTATTTATGCTATAATAATGCTATTAATGCTATTAAATGCTATTAATATTATAATGCTATTAATGCTATTAATGCAATATTATCTATAATGTATTATTAATGCTATATGCTAATAATTAATGCTATTAATGCTATAATAATGCTATTAATGCTATTATAATGCTATTAATGCTATTATTAATGCTAAATGCTATTATTAATGCTATTAATGCTATAATAGCTATAATGCTATTAATAATGCTATTAATGCTATATAATGCTATTAATGCTATATATTATCTATTAATGTATTATTAATGCTATTAATAATGCTATTAATGCTAATATTTATCCTATATAATGCTATTAATGCTATATAATAATGCTATTAATGCTATTAATTATGCTATTATGCTATTAATATGCTATATTTATCCTATTATAAGGTATTATTAATGCTATTAATGCTAATATATATGCTATTAATGCTATTAATAATGCTATTAATGCTATTATTAATGCTAATAATGCTATTATTAATGCTATTAATGCTATTAATATATGCTATTAATGCTATTAATGCTAATTAATGCTAATACTATTATTCATTAATTTATGCTATTAATGCTAAATAATAATGCTATTAATGCTATTAATAATGCTATTAATGCTATAATGCTATTATTAATGCTATATATGCTAATATTTATGCTATTAATGGCATATTAATGCTATTAATAATGCTATTAATGCTATTAATGTAAATTTATCCATTAATACTATTAATGCTATAATAATGCTATTAATGCTATTAATAATGCTATTAATGCTATTAATTATGCTATTAATGCTATTCAATGCTAATATTTATCCTATTAATGCATTATAATGCTATTAATGCTAATCATAATGCTATTAATGCTATTAATATGCTATTAATGCTATTAATAATGCTATTAATGCTATTATTATGCTATTAATGCTATTATTAATGCTATTAATGCTAATAATAATGCTATTAATGCTATTAAATGCTATTAATGCTATTATTTATGCTATTAATGCTATTAATGCTAATATTTATCCTATTAATGTATTATTAATGCTATTAATGTAATAATAATGCTATTAATGCTATATTAATGCTAATAATAATGCTATTAATGCTATTAATAATTAATGCTATTAATGCTATAATGCTATATAATGCTATTAATGCTATAATAATGTATTAATGCTATTATTAATGCTATTAATGCATAATGCTAATATTATCTAATAATGTATTATTAATGCTATTAATAATGCTATTAATGCTATTAATATTTATCCTATTAATGCTATTAATGCTATTAATGCATTAATGCTATTATTATTATTATGCTATTAATGCTAATATTTATCCTATTCATGGTATTATTAATGCTATTAATGCTAATAATAATGCTATTAATGCTATTAATGCTAATAATAATGCTATTAATGCTATTAATAATGTTATTAATGCTATTATTAATGCTAATAATGCTATTATTAATGCTATTAATGGCAATAATAATGCTATTAATAATGCTATTAATGCTATTAATGCTAATATTTATCCTATTAATGCTATTAATGCTAATAATAATGCTATTAATGCTATTAATAATGTTATTAATGCTATTATTAATGCTATTAATGCTATTATTAATGCTATTAATGCTAATAATAATGCTATTAATGCTATTAATAATGCTATTAATGCTATTAATATTGCTATTAATGCTAATAATAATGCTATTAATGCTATTAATAATGTTATTAATGCTATTATTAATGCTAATAATGCTATTTATAATGCTAATAATAATGCTATTAATGCTATTAATAATGTTATTAATCCTATTATTAATGCTAATAATGTTATTATTAATGCTATTAATGCTAATAATAATACTATTAATGCTATTAATAATGTTATTAATGCTATTATTAATGCTAATAATGTTATTATTAATGCTATTAATGCTAATAATAATGCTATTAATGCTATTATTAATGCTAATAATGCTATTATTAATGCTATTAATGTTAATAATAATGCTATTAATGCTATTAATAATGTTATTAATGCTATTATTAATGCTAATAATGCTATTAATAATGCTATTAATGCTAATAATAATGCTATTAATGCTATTAATACTGTTATTAATGCTCATAATACTGCTAATAATGCTATTAATACTGCTATTACTGCTAATAATAATGCTATGGCTTATATTATTGCTATTGATGATGCGATTATTATTTAAAAATGTTTAAAAAAACAATAAACATATTTTAGATACCCGATGCATTTGCATCAGGCTAACAGCTATAACTACTATAATCAAATTAATGCACATTCTAGAATCCCGATGCATTTGCATTGGGCTCACAGCTAGTATAATATAATGGAGAACACATTGCCTTCCATATAATATAATGGACCACACATTGCCTTCCATATAATATAATGGAGAACACATTGCCTTCCATATAATATAATGGACCACACATTGCCTTCCATATAATATAATGGAGAACACATTGCCTTCCATATAATATAATGGACCACACATTGGCTTCTATATAATATAATATAATGGAGAACACATTGCCTTCCATATAATATAATGGATCACACATTGCCTTCCATATAATATAATGGACCACACATTGGCTTCTATATAATATAATGGACCACACATTGGCTTCTATATAATATAATGGACCACACATTGCCTTCCATATAATATAATGGACCACACATTGGCTTCTATATAATATAATGGAGAACACATTGTCTTCCATCTATTATATAATTGCCGTAGCGACTTCCGTAGCATAGCGCCCACGCGACTCACTCGCAATGCCCGTGAAGCAGATGTTGCGAGTTGTTGCAGCAGCCCGGGCAATGCCCGCGAAGCAGCCATTGCTCGGCCCTGCACCCCGCACCGTGAGCAATGCCCGCGCAGCGGCCATTGCTCACCCCTGAACCCCGCCAGGAGCCCCAAGGTAGCTGGGCGAAGACCGAAGGTCTTTGCCCAGCTACAGACATCGGCACAGACAAAGCGGCGGACCCACGTTGATATCCACCATACAAACATATGTAGTTAATGGAAAGATATCATGGAACAATTGGATTATTATTTAAACTCTTAATAAATAAACTATACACAGATTCTAGAATCCCGATGCAATCGCATCGGGCTCACAGCTAGTTTTACATAAAATCCCATGAATCCATGTGAAATATTTAATCCTGTTTTGAATGTCTCAAAGGTTGTTGTCAATTTGTATTCCCAAATTCTTCTCTCTCTCTGAGATTTGAAGTTACTCTTTAAAATGAGCAGCTTCATATCGGATTCAGTGTTGTGCTCAGAGCTGCAATAATGGTTCGCTATAGGTAGATCCATACGCTTTTCTTTTATTGAGTGGCGATGAGAATTCATTCCTGTTCTGAATTGTAGTCCGGTCTCCCCTATGTACATGCTGCCTGTTGGGCATTTGGTACATATAATTAAATACACCACATTGCTTGTGCTGCAGCTGAAGCTACCTGGGATTTTGTAGTCCTGATCTGTCCCAGGAATCCTTATCTTGTCCGTTGTCATTATAAATGGAGGTTTTGCACCTGTTCTGGTTGCAGGGAAAGATTCCTGTTGCTGCTGGAGAGGGCAGAACGCTTCTGACAATGATGTTTTTTAGATTCGGAGAGTGTCTAAAATACAAGGGTGGGGGATCCGGAAATATTGATTTTAGTCGGGCATCTTTTTGTAGGAGTGGTTGCTGTTTCCGTGCGGCTCCTATTAGCACCTCCAGACTTGGATTGTAGGTGACTACGAGAGGAACTCTGTTGTCTTCTTCTCTAGTTTTGTAACGTAGGAGATGATTCCTTGACATTCTGGTGGCTCTTGTAATCTGGTTCTCGATTGTTCTTGGATGGTCCCTGGTTCAAAAAGGTCTTTCTGAGGCCCTCAAGGTGATTGTCTCTATCTCTAGGGTTGGAACATATCCGGTTGTATCTGATGGCCTGGCTGTACACAATAGAGTTTTTTATGTGTTTTGGATGAAAACTGTCCCATCGGAGATATGTTGGACGGACAATTGATTTCCAGGAAACGGATGTCTCTATTTCATTGTTCTGTAGCTTAATGATGGTATCCAGAAAGCTGATTTCAGTGCAGGAGTAGTTGAGTGTTAAGTTAATGGTGGGGTGAAATTGATTAAAGTGTTCATGGAACATCTTCAGCTGTTGCTCAGGCTTCGTCCAGATGATCAAAATGTCATCAATATAACGGTAGTAGGCCAGAGGCCTGATAGGGCAAGAGGATAAAAAGTCACCTTCAAGCTTGGTCATGAAAAGGTTTGCATATTGTGGTGCCATTTTGCTCCCCATTGCTGTGCCAGTCTTCTGTAAATATATGTTGTCGTCAAATGTAAAGTAATTGTCAGTGAGGATGAATTTTGTGAGTTCTACCACAGAGTCAGCATCAATCCCTGTGTTTTCCAGGAACGTTTTGTAAGCATTTAATCCATCCTAGTTGTTTTTCCAGTTGTAATTTCCTTTTGAATTGATTGTTTTTGCAAATGTTCTTGAAGAACGCAGTAGTTTTTGGTTCATTCATATGAAATTTAGACAATTAGCCTCAATTTTAACGTATGAGTCGACTAAGTACTATTGTGTCGGTGCCCACCGTTTAAAATAGGATTGAAGTAATTTCGGACAGACAGAAGAAAACTGTAGTACTGCAGTTGTGTAATTCTTCTTGAAGTTCCTTGCTGGTGTAGGTTTTCATGCCACCAGGTGGCCGGCCATAAAATCGCAGACACACCGCTAATGTATGTCAATGGGGAAAAAAAAATGCGGACCTGAATGAGAACTGCGTCTCAGTCTGAGGGGCTCTTCTGATTGGCTGAGGGCAGTATACAGCGACCAATCAGAAGAGGGCCTCAGATCTCATTGAGATAGAATGGGGGATTTTTCGTCCATTCTATCTTAATGAGAAGGAAGAGGACGTCGGAGGTGGAAGTTAGCAAAAAGAAGACAGATGATCCCCGGGGCCAGACGAAGAGGCGGAGATGGCGGAAAGAAGAGAGAAGACCCCCGGGGCCGGAGGAAGAGGACGCCTGGCCGGACGGAGGACTTGTGGATCAGACGGACGATCAGATGACTTGAAGGCATGTAAGTGATCGACGGGGACGTTAGGTTAGGGGACGGCGGGGGCTTCGGGTGTAGGGCCTTAGGTGACAGCGGCGTTAGGTTAGGGGACTGCGGGGGCTTAGGGTGTAGGGCTTTAGCGAGAGGGGCAGGGGTAGACGGCGGGGCTTAGGGGGTATCGGCGGGGGCTTAGGATGCTGCGGGTCGGGGGTTAGGTGGTCGGGGCTTAGCGTGTACGGGTGCGGCGGACTTAGGGGGTATCGGCGGGGGCCTAGGATGCTACGGGGGTTAGGGGGTAGGGTCTTAGGGGCGGTGGTGCCTTAGGGGGTAGGCGGCATGGCTTAGGGGGTATCGGCGAGGGCCTAGGATGCTACGGGTCTTAGGGGGTAGGGGCTTAGGGGCTGCTGCGGGGCTTAGGGGGTAGGGGCTTAGGGCTGCTGCGGGGCTTAGGGGGTAGGGGCTTAAGGGCGGCGGTGGCTTAGGGGTAGACGCGGGGCTTAGGGGTATCGGCGGGGCTTAGGATGCTGCGGGTCGGGGGTTAGGTGGTCGGGGCTTCTGCGGGGCTTAGGGGGTAGGGGCGGCGGCGGTGGCTTAGGGGGTAGACGGCGGGGCTTAGGGGGTATCGGCGGGGGCTTAGGATGCTGCGGGTCGGGGGTTAGGTGGTCGGGGCTTAGCGTGTAGGGGTGGGGCGGACTTAGGGGGTAGGGCCTTAGGTGCGGCGGGGTGGTTTTGTTGCGGGGTGGGTGTGCGGACATGGGGGTGGGTGTGCGGACATGGGGGTGGGTGTGCGGAAATGGGGGGGCTGTGCGGACATGGGGGTGGCTGTGCGGACATGGGGGTGGGTGTGCGGACATGGGGGTGGGTGTGCGGACATGGGGGGGCTGTGCGGACATGGGGGGGGGGCTGTGCGGACATGGGGGTGGGTGTGCGGACATGGGGGGGCTGTGCGGACATGGGGGGGCTGTGCGGACATGGGGGGGCTGTGCGGACATGGGGGGGCTGTGCAGACATGGGGTGATTGTGCGGACATGGGGGGGGGCTGTGCGGACATGGCGGTGGGTGTGCGGACATGGGGGTGGCTGTGCGGAGATGGGGGGGCGGCTATGCGGACATGGGGGGCCTGTTTGGACCTGGGTGAGGCTGTGCGGACATTGGGGGGGGCGGTTGTGGGTAGCGGGGAGCGGAGGCGGCTGTGCCGCCTCCGCTCCATGGTCCCCGGGGAGCGAGTTGCGGCTCAGGCAGCGACTCGCAATGGCCTCGCAGCCATTGCTCGCGCTACCTGAGCGGTAAATCGGTAAGGTTGTAGCCGAGGCTGTGGATCGATTTTGGGGCAGCGGCTCGCAATGGCCGCTTCGCGGCCATTGCTCGCCCTGGGCCAGCGACTCGCAATGGCCTCGCGGCCAATGCTCGCGCAGCATTGGGTGCTTCGCACCCAATGTTAAATTCGTATCCACATGACCACGCCGGAAGTAGCGCGCGGAGGGGCGCTTTTCCGATTCGCGATTATATAATAGATAGAAAGCAATGTGTGGTCCGTTATATTATATGGAAGGGAATGTGTGCCCCATTATATTGTATGGAACTTAGGGAATGTGTTCTCCATTATATTATATGGAAGGCAATGTGTGGTCCATTATATTATATGGAAGGCAATGTGTTCTCCATTATAGTATATAGAAGGCAATGTGTGGTCCGTTATATTATATGGAAGGGAATGTGTGCCCCATTATATTGTATGGAACTTAGGGAATGTGTTCTCCATTATATTATATGGAAGGCAATGTGTGGTCCATTATATTGTATGGAAGGCAATGTGTGCCCCATTATATTATATGGAAGGCAATGTGTGGTCCATTATATTATATGGAAGGCAATGTGTTCTCCATTATGTTATATGGAAGGCAATGTGTGGCCCATTATATTATATGGAAGGCAATGTGTGCCCCATTATATTATATGGAAGGCAATGTGTGCCCCATTATATTATATGGAAGGCAATGTGTGGTCCATTATATTATATGGAAGGCAATGTGTGGTCCATTATATGGAAGGCAATGTGTGGTCCATTATATGGAAGGCAATGTGTGGCCCATTATATTACATGGAAGGCAATGTGTGGCCCATTATATTATAAGGAAGGCAATGTGTGCCTCATTATATTATATGGAAGGCAATGCGTGTCCCATTATATTATAAGAAAGGCAATGCGTGGTCCATTATATTATATGGAAGGCAATGCGTGGCCCATTATATTATATGGAAGGCAATGCGTGGCCCATTATATTATATGGAAGGCGATGTGTGTCCCATTATATTGTATAGAAGGCAATGTGTGGTCCATCTAAGATATAATTCCTGGAGGGATTTGTGACGTCACATCCGTCACTTTGTCCCAACGTCCGGAGAGAGAGAGAAAGAGAGATAGATAGATAGATATAGATATAGATAGATAGATAGATATAGATAGATAGATAGATAGATATATATAGATATATATAGATAGATATAGATATAGATATAGATAGATAGATAGATAGATAGATAGATAGATAGATAGACAGACAGACAGACAGACAGATAGATAGATAGATAGATAGATATATAGATATAGATAGATAGATATAGATAGATAGATATAGATAGATAGATAGATAGATAGATAGATAGATAGAGATAGATAGATATAGATAGATAGATAGATAGATAGATAGATAGATAGATAGATAGATATAGATAGATATAAATAGATTATATCTCAATGGGAAGTGAGGCGCTATTCTCATTGGTCGCTGTGTGCTGGCGCCGACCAATCGATCATCCATCCAAAAATAGTGCTTTTAGAGATTAATTTAGCTCCCTATAGGCAGGAGTGGGTTGTAGCGGAATTTAGGATACGCCAAAACACTCTGTATTCTCGTCAGCGTTTGTGTCTGACCGGTCCACCTGCTGGGATTTAACCTCTAATCTCTAATATCTGTGTCCAGCTAAAAAACAACTCTTGTCTGCATTCATTTACCATTTGGGTGCGCCAGGAGTGGGTTGTAGCGGAAATTAGGATACGCCAAAACACTCGGTATTCGCGTCAGCGTTTGTGTCTGACCGGTACACCTGCTGGGATTAAACCACTGTAATCTCAGTGTGTAGCTAAAAACCATCTTTTGGATGCCTTCATTTAGCTGTATGCAGGCAGCACAGCATTGAAAATGCGCAAGGCCGGTGGCAATGGACAAGGAACTGGACGTGATGGTGGTGCAGGCAGAGGCCGAGGCCGTGTGCAAGCTCGAATTGCGCCATGATAAACGCCCACATCATCTCACTCGACCTTCCTGTCTCAATTTCTAGGGGACCGCAGCAGTACACCACTATTAAACCAAGAACAGTGTCAACAGGTTGTTAGTTGGATAGCGGATAATGCTTCCAGTCAGTTTGGCACCACCACAAATACCCTGTCTTCCACACGGTCAAGTGTCAGTAGCCGTGAGACTGGACCACACATTCCACACCCTGATCCTCCTTTCTCCCACCATGCCGAGTGCCCGGCCCTGGACATAACTGATCCCACACTTGGACACTCTGAAGAGCTGCTCACTTATCCATTCGTAGATTCTGGCCTCTCACCAGCTCCAGTTGAAGTGGGTCATTAGGAGATCGTATGTACCGATTCCCAAATATTTGAGCAGCCACGGTCTCACGAAGGCAATGGTGGGAACGTGTCTCAACAAGAGGTGGACGATGATGAGATACAATTGCCAGAAAGTCAGGAGGAGGACCAGGGTGCGGAAGTGGAAGACAACGTGGTGGATGATCCAGTAACTGACCCAACCTGGCAGGAGGACATGCAGAGCGAGGAGAGCAGTGCACAGGGGGAGTTAGGCATAGCATCACAACAGGCCGGAAGAAGCAGGGTGGTGGCCGCAGGCAGAAGGCAGGCAACCGTTCCCCGGAACAAAAACACGACAGAAGTTGCCAGTACAACTGTTAGGTCTTCCCGAGTCTGGCTGTTTTTTAAAGTGTCTGCAGATAATTACAAAAATGCCATTTGCAACACCTGCCATGCCAGCATCAGCAGGGGTAGCAAAACTAGCAGCTTGACCACCACCAGCATGATCAGGCACATGTCAGCAAAGCACGCGACTTTGTGGGATGTACACCAGAGTGCAGGAGCATTGTCTGCGGGTGACACCGCTGCGTCTTCCACTGTTGCGCGTGCAAGACAATCCCCTGTCCATACTGCATGCGAAGATGCTTCCTGTCCTTCACCTGTAGTTTCACAAGCAGAAATAGCACCATCATCAACCACGTCCTTGTCCCAGCGCAGCGTTCAGTTATCCATTGCCAACGCTCCACATGCCACAGTTCTAAATGCACACATTTCGTGACTACTTGTGATTGAAATGTTGCCTTTTAGGCTAGTGGAGACGGAAGCATTCCCCAACCTGATAGCGGCGGCTGTCCTACGTTACTCGGTCTCCAGCCCCCACTATTTTTCCGGTGTGCAGTCCCCGCATTACATAAGCGCGTGTCACAAAACATTACACGTGGTCTTAACAACGCAATTTCAGGCAAAATCCACCTAACCACGGACACGTGGACAAGTGCTTGTGGGCAGGGCCGGTACATCTCGCTGTTCGCACACTGGGTTAATATTCTGGAAGCCGGGACCCAGTCTAAGCTTGGGACGGAACACGTCCTTCTGACACCAAGGACTGCAGGCCCTAATTCTGTCAGGGTTTCACCCACAGTGTACAGCTCCGGAACGTCATGCTCCTCAGCCTCCTCCTCCTCCTCCTCCACTTCACCCTCCACTCCAGTCCCAAGCTGGAAGCACTGCAGCACTGCTTCGGCTAAGTGGCAACAGGCTGTGCTGAAGCAAATATGCATTGGTGACAAACCCCACAATGCTGAAGAGTTGTGGACAGCTCTGAAACAGTAGGCAGATCACTGGCTCACACCGCTGAACCTACAGCCAGGCATGGTCGTTTGTGACAATGACCGGAACCTGGTGGCGGCTCTGAAGCGAGCTGACACATGTTCCATGCGTAGCCCATGTACTCAACCTCGTGGTTCAGCGGTTTCTTAAATCCTACCCGGAGCTGTCGAATCTGCTCATCAAAGTACGCCGCCTGTATGCCCATTTTAGAAAGTCACCTACCGCTTCTGCTGCTCTTGCCGGCTTTCGGCAGTGTTTGCAGCTTCCGCTCACAGACTGGTATGTGATGTCCCCACGCATTGGAATTCCACACTGAACATGTTGGTCAGGATTTGTGAGCAGAAGAGGGCCGTTGTTGAGTACCAGCATCAACTAGGCCATCAGTACTCCACACATAAGACCTCAGAAGTGGAAATGGATGTCCGACATATGTACCGTCCTCCAAAACATTGAGGACTCCACCAAGATGGTGAGCGGTGATGAAGCCATCCTTAGCGTCACCATCCCGATTCCCTGTCTTCTAAAACGCTCTCTGCCCAAAATCAAAGACAATGCATTGCAGGCAGAGCTGGTTGAGTTGCAGCAAGAAACCGTACTAGGTGATTACACACAGCCCAGCCTCATCTCATCCCAACGTGCATTGGAGGACTATGACGAGGAGGAGGATGAAGAAATAGAGCTACTTTCATGCGGAATTGACGGTAATACATGCACAACTGTCAGACCATCGGTTCAGCGTGGATCGCCAGAGAGGCAGGGGACAGGAGGAGGAGGAGGATGATGAGGCCATCATGGACACTCATGCTGTTGGTGAGGACCCTGAAGTCTTGCCTATTACCAGTGTGGCGCACATGGCTGACTTTAAGTTACACTGCCTGTCTCGTGACCCTCGCGTTATCAACATCTTGGCGGACACTCATTACTTGTTGGTGATACTTTTAGACCCACGCTACAAGGAGAACTTTATTTCTCTTATTCCCGAGGCGGAGAGGTCTACAAAAATGCTGCAGTTCCAGAAGGCCATAGTCGCGGAGTTAGTCAATAAATTCCCTTACGAAAATGCTGGCGGCAGAGGACACAATTCGATGGACAACCAAGGCGTCCGGCCGAGAGAGGCACAAGGTAGCAGTCTCAAAGATCTAGGACATTTTTCTCAGCAGCTCCCATAGCACTGGACCTGAGGTGCGGGGTAGTGTCACAAGGACTGCAAAGTTTGCGAAGATGCTGAGGGAGTACCTTGCCGATCGTACAAAAGTGCTCCTAGACTCCTCTGTGCCTTATAATTATTGGGTATCCAAGCTGGACACGTGGCAGAAATTGGCTCTCTATGCCTTGGAAGTCCTGGCCTGCCTTGCCGCTATCGTTTTGTCAGAGTGTGTTTTTAGTGCCGCAGGTGGAATCATTACTGATAAACGCACCCGCCTGTCAACTGAAAATGCTGACAGGCTGACTCTGATCAAGATGAACAAGGGTTGGATTGGGCCTGACTTCACCACACCACCACCAAATGATAGCGGAATTAAAATTTTGTGCCGGTAAATTGCCATGCACTTCCGCACACCCACAGATCAGTACACACTTCATGACTTTGGCTACTTGCGGTACTGCTCCTCCTTCTCCTCATCCGCCCCCATCATATGATCAGTGCGACCGTGGTTCATAATGCCACGAAAACATAATTTTTTTACATCATATTTATGATGATGATGACTCTAACCATTCAAAAGTTAGGCATTAGTTTCATGTATACCCCCCAGGGGAAAATGTTTTAGTCCATGCTTACAGAATGGGCATTACAAGTACAGGAGACTAGCTTCTTTGTAATGGGAACAATATTTAGAGGCTCCTCTCCATATTTCTTTCCAGGGGCATTGGGGTGCCTCCCAATTTTTGGCTGCCCTGACAAAGGGCAATACTACAAAAGACAAAGTTCCTTAAAATGGGAACAATATTTAAAGAGGCACTCATGCATGCCTCTATCCAGGGGCATTGGGGTGCCTCCCAATTTTTGGCTTCCCTGCCAAAGGGCAATACTACAAAAGACCCACTTCCTTAAAATGAGCACAATATTTAAAGAGGCCTTCATGTAGGTCTCTTCCCAGGGGCATGAGAGTGCCACACAATTTAAAAAAAAAAATCTTTCATGTAATCCAAAAAACTAACATACCCCAACTCTGTCTCACAAGTGGGTATGAGCACTTAATATTTTCTCCAGGAAAATCCATTTTGGTTTCGTTTTGTAACGTTTTCTTGACAGTCCGTAAAAGAGGCGTAATACTGTGACAACATTCTTCACAACTGTGACCTTGGAGTCTGAAATGCTTACAGGGGTCTTCCCCATGCTGTTCCCATGTCATTTAAGCACTGTTCTGATACTTCTGTGACATTTTTAGGGTTTATCCATGCTGCCGGGGGTCATACCAGAAAAATAATCGGGTCTCCCATAGGATAACATTGGGCTTGGTGCTCGGGCCGAGTACACGATTATCTCAATATGCTCGACCCGAGCAGCGAGCACCCCAGCATTATAGTACTTGCTCATCTCTATTCCTGAACTATCTCCGTTGCAGTGTCTTTGGGCATAGTGTCGCTGAGGAACTTGGAATTCCCCACCTTACGGTGTTTACTGCTGGGATGTTGGACCCTGCACAGTCTCAGACCAGGTGTCCATTCTCTGCGCTTTCCTCTGGGGTGAGCACAGTGTTGCTCAGCTCCCCAGGTGTTCCTGCCACTCTCCTCAGACCCTAGCCTTAGGCCTGGCACGAGTCAGCGATCCTGGGATGAGCTCTGCAGCCTCTAGTCCACAAGGATGCCTTCCTCAGTCCTCCTACAAACTGATCGGCTGTACCTAGAATTAGCTTAGCACAGCTTGATCCACCAGGTACTCTTCACAGTCCTCACGGAAACTGAACTAACTGGCCCTGCCTTGAACCAGAATTTATAGGGGAGCTCATCCTGCACTTGGTCTCCCCCTTCTGGCCTGGAGGCAGAAGGTGTTGTGTCTGGTTTTACCTGCCTGATAATAAGACCCGTCTGTTGCTCTCAGCGTGACACAATTACCCGGGGCAGTGATGACATAGTGGCATTAAGACCCTGGGGTGCCACACACACAACACCCTCCCAACCCCAGGCCAGAAGGGGGAGCTCTAAAGCCCGGGTTCAGTGCAGGTCCCCTATAAATTCTGGTCTGGGGACAGGGTCAGGAAATTTAGTTCCTATGAGGACTGTGGAAGCCATCCTAGGGACCGTAGCCGCGCTAGGCTCGTCCTAGGTGTCTAACTAGCCCATGTGTGTGACCCGTGGTAAGGGTCTGAGAAAGTGGAGGAAAGGTGTAAGGAGTGGAGTGGTACCAGCTTGCCTCTGTACCTAGTGGAGCACGGACATCAGTATCTAGGGTCACCAGTGATTCGATACCCAGCAACCAAAACTGGAGGGCGGGTGATTTCAAGTTGCTCATCCACCCAGAAAGGCCAGGAGACACAGCCGCAATAGTGAACTTGGGAGAGATAAAGAAGAGAGAGAGGAGTAACTCAGAGAGAGCTCAAGCCGCCTGTCATACGGCCAAGATACAGTGTGAGAGGGAGGCCTAAGCATAGCTTCACGCAGCCAGGGCTCACAAACACAACAGCACAGCAGGGAGGCCTCAACCCTTGCCAGGTGTGGACAGCCCAACTTGCTTCTAGGCTTCTGACCCGGAACACCACTTGTGTACTGTACCTTGGATGAACCTGCCTCTTTCATCAGTAAAGGTAAAGGAAAATGTTACCCCTGTGTCTGTCAGTTACTTGCATACTGAACCCTGCACTCCCCATAAACTTTCCCTTTCATAGACTGCTCATCCTTAGCCTGCAGTGACGGTGACTGATTTTACAAGCCGGTAGTGGAGATTGCCTGAAGGTGCTGAGAACATTATACTAACACTACCAATACCACAGCTCTGGGGAATAGCCCTACATGTGGAGGGCTCAACACCCTGGCTGCCAATGCTCATCGTCCCCAGAGGTCCTAACTGCAGTGGTGGCTACAGCTGGTCGCAATCCACGGGTGGTGTCACGACACTCATATTCTTTTATTTTATTTTTGCTTTAATCCATCTTTATAATCCCCTTTATACTGCTCGCCCGACGAGGGGATCACGGAGCCGGGTCAGATCACCGTGATACCCCGCAACCTGCAGACAACGAGAAGGCCCGGTTCCGAGTACCCCACGGTCCTTGCCCGGGGCGAGACACACTCTTAACGTAGGTTAAGTGTTGTTCCCAGCCAGCGGGCCTTCCGGTGAGTTTTTTGGCCCCAAACAAACGGGGAAAGCTTTAGGGCCATTTTAAATGTCAAACTTAGTCCCGAAATTATCCGGATTTGTCGACTTTTGGGGTAAATCAGCCATGTTTGTCCAGGATTTGAAATTAACAATCATGTTAGGGGAAAGGTCACTCATTTCTAGTCACAATTGTAAAATCTTCCCTGGTCATGAAGGTGAAAGCAGGGTTGGGGGTGAAGGAGTTCGGTTAAAGCTCAGAGCTATGACTCTCCTATATTATTCAGTGTTCTATGACCTATAAGCTCAGATCTATGATTTATTGTACTATTCATGTCATATGTGTTCATGATTTCCTTCCTTGTGTTTTCCTGTATAACCAGATGACATATCAGAGCTGTGGTCACAGCTGTCCCCTCCGCTCCCCTCCCGCCCCTCACTACATGGATAAATCTGTGATCATCCAGATGTCAGTTACCTGGATACATAATTACACAGGATGGACGGAAAATAGAGACAATAGAAAGTAAAAATGACCCAGGTGAGAGAACCGTCCGCCTCCTCACATCTCACAATGCGGCTCAGTGTAGAGTCCCCGGCCATATGCCGCTCATTCAGATCATAATTACAGGGGAGAAAACAAACTCTAGCTATAATGGCGACTGTAGAGAAACAATATGTCTTTACTTATTTCCATCCCATGGACTTTCATTGTAATTGTAATGGGAGACTGAACTTCACTTAACCCTTCTGATGTACAATAACAATGATATTGTGTCACCGTGTTAGCCTGAAAAATCAATTTAAATGTTTTTATGCCCAAAAAGACTAAATTATTCTAGGAATAAGATATTTATTGGCTATTTTTTCTGGTTACACAATAAAGGTATCACTTCAAAAATATTTTTGCTTTTTGGGGGGAAACATAAAAGTAATTACATTGGCTCAACCTGTATTTAACATGAGAAAAAAATTATTAAATAAAGTTGTCTGCAATAAATTATTGAAATAAATATGCATTTATATAAGGTGATTTTTTTTTTGCATGATGAGGCTACATTGAGATATGGGGATCTTGCAAATTTGAAAAGTCTAAGATCGTATATAGGGTTGTAAGAGACTTTGGTTTACTGAAGAATATTTTTTTTTAACATCCTTCTGTTAACTCTTGAGAGATGGTGACTTGATGGATGAACGCTCTGTAGGAAAATCTTGTGCAGCCTTCATGGATCTTTTCCAAGCCTAGAAATATCCACCATGGTCTTCTCCAAGCCTAGAAAAATCAACCAGGGTCTTTTCCATGCCTAGATAACTCCACCTGGCTCTTCCATAATCCTAAATATTTCCACCAGGGTCTTCTCTCTCCAATCCTGAATAGGTTCACCTGGGTCTTCTCCACCATTATCAAGGCACTGAGTTGCTGATCTTCCTCTTAAGCTCCTGTCACACACAACGACGCACCAGCGATCCCGATAACGATCCTATAGGGATCGTTGGTGCGTCATTACCTGGTCGCTGGGGAGAGTCAGATCTCCCCAGCGACCAGGGACCAGGGAGCCACCTCCACATCGCTGGAAGCGATGTAACTATAACTAGTGCTGGTAACTATAAAAAACATCGGGTATCTAGGCAGCGCGTGCTGCTTAGATACCCAGTGTTTATCATAGTTACCAGCGTCCTCCCTGCTTAACGCTAATAACTATGATAAGCACCGGGTATCTAGGCAGCGTGCGCTGCCTAGATATCCGGTGTTTATCATTGTTACCAGCCAGTGAAGTCACTGATCACTGGTTTCTCGCTATCACACGCAACATGCGTGCTGACCAGTGGGAGACCAATGACCAAAAAAAGACCCAGAGTACTTTGTAACGATCAGCGACCTCACAGCAGGGGCCTGATCGCTGCTAAGTGTCACACTTAGCGAGATCGTTAGCGAGATCGCTGTTGGGTCACAAAACCTGTGACGTTACAACGAGCTCGCTAACAATCTAGTTATGTGTGACGGGGGCTTTAACCTTTTTCCTTCTATTCTTCCAATCATGATGTCCTTCTCCAGTAATTGCTTTCTTTATATGATGTGTACACAAGTTGTAGCTTGGTGATCCTTGTTCCAGTGACATGTCTGGCTTGATTTGTTCCAGAATTGATGTGTTTGTTCTTCTTGTCATCCATGGTGTAGATAACATCTATCTCCAGCTCCACATTGTGAAGGCGATGATTCTTCTTCTGTCTTGGTTCTTTATCATCCAGGTCTCACTTGCACATGTTACTACAGAATTGACCAGACTGTGTACAAGACGTGTGTTCATCACTAGTGAGATGTTCCTTGATGTGAAGACCTCGTCCAGTGACTTCATTGTTGATTTTTTTATAGCTTTTCTCCTATTGACTTTTGGTCTTGTCGCTGCATCTTGAATGAATATTGATCTGAGTAGGTTGAAATCCTTTAAAACTTCCAGATCGTCGAAGCCGATCCCAAATGTATCCAGGTCATACCGGACCGGGCAGTAGTTACCTAGGAGGATACTAACATTTTATTGGCTTCATCCTCTAGGATTAAAATTTCTCTATCTATTATATAATCGCGAATCGGAAAAGTGCCCCTCCGCGCGCACTTTCCGATGTCGTCATGTGGATACGAATTTAACATTGGGCGCGAAGCGCCCAATGCTGCGCGAGCAATGGCCGCGAGGCCATTGCGAGTCGCTGGCCCAGGGCGAGCAATGGCCGCGAAGCGGCCATTGCGAGCCGCTGGCCCAAAATTGATCCACAGCCTCGGCTACAACCTTAGCGATTTACCGCTCAGGTAGCGCGAGCAATGGCCGCGAGGCCATTGCGAGTCGCTGCCTGAGCCGCAACTCGCTCCCCGGGGACCATAGAGCGGAGGCGGCACAGCCGCCTCCGCTCCCCACAACTCGCCCCCCCAATGTCCGCACAGCCCCCCCATGTCCGCACACCCACCCCCATGTCCGCACACCCACCCCCAAGTCCGCACACCCACCCCCATGTCCGCACACCCACCCCCATGTCCGCACACCCACCCCGCAACAAAACCACCCCGCCGCACCTAAGGCCCTACCCCCTAAGTCAGCCCCACCCCTACACGCTAAGCCCCGACCACCTAACCCCCGACCCGCAGCATCCTAAGCCCCCGCCGATACCCCCTAAGCCCCGCCGTCTACCCCCTAAGCCACCGCCGCCCCTAAGCCCCTACCCCCTAAGCCCCGCAGCAGCCCCAACCACCTAACCCCCGACCCGCAGCATCCTAAGCCCCCGCCGATACCCCCTAAGCCCCGCCGTCTACCCCCTAAGCCACCGCCGCCCTTAAGCCCCTACCCCCTAAGCCCCGCAGCAGCCCCTAAGCCCCTACCCCCTAAGCCCCGCAGCAGCCCCTAAGCCCCTACCCCCTAAGACCCGCAGCATCCTAAGCCCTCGCCGATACCCCCTAAGCCCCGCCGTCTACCCCCTAAGCCACCGCCGCCCTTAAGCCCCTACCCCCTAAGCCCCGCAGCAGCCCCTAAGCCCCTACCCCCTAAACCCCGCAGCAGCCCCTAAGCCCCTACCCCCTAAGACCCGTAGCATCCTAGGCCCCCGCCGATACCCCCTAAGCCATGCCGCCCCTAAGCCCCTACCCCCTAAGCCCCGCAGCAGCCCCGACCACCTAACCCCCGACCCGCAGCATCCTAAGCCCCCGCCGATACCCCCTAAGCCCCGCCGTCTACCCCCTAAGCCACCGCCGCCCTTAAGCCCCTACCCCCTAAGCCCCGCAGCAGCCCCTAAGCCCCTACCCCCTAAGCCCCGCAGCAGCCCCTAAGCCCCTACCCCCTAAGACCCGTAGCATCCTAGGCCCCCGCCGATACCCCCTAAGCCATGCCGCCTACCCCCTAAGGCACCACCGCCCCTAAGACCCTACCCCCCGTAGCATCCTAGGCCCCCGCCGATACCCCCTAAGTCCGCCGCACCCGTACACGCTAAGCCCCGACCACCTAACCCCCGACCCGCTGCATCCTAAGCCCCCGCCGATACCCCCTAAGCCCCGCCGTCTACCCCCTGCCCCTCTCGCTAAAGTCCTACACCCTAAGCCCCCGCAGTCCCCTAACCTAACGCCGCTGTCACCTAAGGTCCTACACCCGAAGCCCCCGCCGTTCCGTAACCTAACGTCCCCGTCGATCACTTACATGCCTTCAAGTCATCTGATCGTCCGTCCGATCCACAAGTCCTCCGTCCGGCCAGGCGTCCTCTTCTTCCGGTCCCGGGGGTCTTCTCTCTTCTTTCCGCCATCTCCGCCTCTTCGTCCGGCCCCGGAGATCTTCTGTCTTCTTTTCGCTAACTTCCACCTCCGACGTCCTCTTCCTTCTCATTAAGATAGAATGGACGAAAAATCCGCCATTCTACCTTAATGAGATCTGAGGCCCTCTTCTGATTGGTCGCTGTATACTGCCCTCAGCCAATCAGAAGAGCCCCTCATTTTTTTATTATTTTTAAATTATTTTTTAATTATTTTTTTTATTATTAAATTTATTTATTTTTTTAAGTCAGACTGAGACACAGTTCTCATTCAGGTCCGCATTTTTTTTTTTTTTAATATTATTTTTAATTAATTATTTATTATTTTTTATTTATTTTTTTTATTATTTTTTAATTATTTTTAAATCATTT
This sequence comes from Allobates femoralis, assembly GCA_033576535.1. Classification (NCBI taxonomy): domain Eukaryota; kingdom Metazoa; phylum Chordata; class Amphibia; order Anura; family Aromobatidae; genus Allobates; species Allobates femoralis. The sequence continues at coordinate 7,785 of JARQOC010001762.1, read as the reverse complement.
TTTTTATTATTTAATTTATTTCTTTTTTTTAAGTCAGACTGAGACACAGTTCTCATTCAGGTCCACCTTTTTTTTTTTTTTTAATTATTATTTTTATTTAATTATTTATTATTTTTTATTTATTTTTTTTATTATTTTTTAATTATTTTTAAATCATTTTTTTTATTATTTAATTTATTTATTTTTTTTAAGTCAGACTGAGACACAGTTCTCATTCAGGTCCGCCTATTTTTTTTTTTAAATTATTATTTTTATTTAATTCTTTATTATTTTTTTATTATTTTTTTATTATTTTGAAATTATTTTAAAATTTTTTTTTTTATTATTAAATTTATTTATTTTTTTACTTGCGAGAGTGAGACACAGTTCTCATTGCGGTCCGCCTTTTTTTTTCCCATTGACATACATTAGCGGTGTGTCGGCGATTTTATGGCCGTCCACCTGGTTCTATTTGTCGGCCCTAAAATCGCGGACACACCGCTAATGCATCTCTATGGGCAGTCAGCCCGATTTCGGATTGAACGCCGACCAATCAGAATTCAAGCTGACTGCCCATAGAGATGCATTAGCGGTGTGTCCGCGATTTTAGGGCCGACAAATAGAACCAGGTGGACGGCCATGAAATCGCCGACACACCGCTAATGTATGTCAATGGGAAAAAAAAAGGCGGACCGCAATGAGAACTGTGTCTCACTCTCGCAAGTAAAAAAATAAATAAATTTAATAATAAAAAAAATAATTTTAAAATAATTAAAAAATAATAAAAAAATAATTAAAAAATAATAAATAATTAAATAAAAATAATAATTAAAAAAAAAAATAGGCGGACCTGAATGAGAACTGTGTCTCAGTCTGACTTAAAAAAATAAATAAATTTAATAATAATAAAAAATTTTTAAAAATAATTAAATAATAATAAAAAAAAAAAAAATAACAAATAATAAATAATTAAATAAAAATAATAAAAAAAAAAAAAAAAAAAAAGGACCTGAATGACAACTCTGTCTGACTCTCACTTTTAAAAATAACGCAATTTTATAATAAAAAAAAAAAAAATTAAAATAATTTAAAACTAATAAAAAAATAAATAAAAATTAATAAATAATTAAATAAAAATAATAATACAAAAAAAAACAATCACCACACCTGAATGAGAACTGTGTCTCACTCTCACTTAAAAAAATAAATACATTTATTAATAAAAACAAAAAAAAAAAAAAAAAAAAAAAAAAAAAAAAAAAAAATAAAAAAAAAAATTACAAAAAAAAAAAAAAATTACATACAAATAATAATACAAAAAAAAAAAAAATTATCAATTATACCAATAAAAAAAAAAAACATTATACCCTATGTAAGTCAATGACGCTTTTCAGCGGACCGGAATAGACACTGTTTGGAAAGACACTCTCCATTCAGGTCCGCTCAAAGGCATCATTCACTTACATAGCCGATAATCCTGGCCGCTAATTAGTCGCGTTTTCCCATAGACAAACATGCCCATGTTTCTCTATGGGAAAAAACAACCAATCGGCGTCCAAAATTATCCCCTTTGTAATCACCTTTTAGCGGACCTGAATGGAGACTGTTTGGAAATAGTGTCCATTCAACGCCCAATCAGCACTCACTTTACGCCCCCCCGCCATTTTGTGGTTTCAAATTTCACAGACCAGTTTATAAGGCGCGAAATTTGAAATCACAAATCATTTCGCCTACCCGCTACCTCGAAGACGGACTGCCGGATTCCGAGGCCGCAAGAAGACTCGCTTCTGGATTTACCGAAGCAAGCTTCAAGACGACTGCTACTACCCTACAGCTAAGATATCCTTTCTGAGCTTAAAACCTTTCTTTACTTTCTTTTCTTTTACCTTTTTTACCGCTCCCCAGCCCACACACTACCACCACCGCCGCCGTTCCCAGCCCACACAGCACCGCTCCCGCCGCCGCCGCTGCTGCTCCCCAGCCCACACACTACCACCACCGCCGCCGCTCCCCAGCCCACACACCACCGCTCCCGCCGTCGCCGCTACTCCCCAGCCCACACACCACCACCACCGCCGCCGCCGCTGCTCCCCAGCCCACACACCACCACCACCGCCGCCGCTCCCCAGCCTACACACCACCGCTCCCGTCGCCGCCGCTGCTGCTCCCCAGCCCATACACCACCACCACCGCCGCCGCCGCTGCTCCCCAGCCCACACACCACCACCATCGCCGCCGCTCCCCAGCCCCGATTATGTCCGCACAGCTCCACCCCCCCGCCAATAGCTACCCCGGGACCATGGAGCGAGTCGCTGCCTGAGCCGCAACTCGCTCCCCATGTCCGCACACCCCCCCATGTCCGCACAGACCCCCCCCATGTCCGCATACCCACCCCGCAACAAAACCACCACGCCGCACCTAAGGCCCTACCCCCTAAGTCCGCCGCACCCCTACACGCTAAACCCCGACCACCTAACCCCCGACCCGCAGCATCCTAAGCCCCCGCCGATACCCCCTAAGCCCCGCCGATACCCCTAAGCCCCGCCGTCTACCCCCTAAGCCACCGCCGCCCCTAAGCCCCTACCCCCTAAGCCCCGCAGCAGCCCCGACTACCTAACCCCCGACGCGCAGCATCCTAAGCCCCCGCCGATACCCCCTAAGCCCCTACCCCCTAAGCCCCGTAGCATCCTAGGCCCCCGCCGATACCCCCTAAGCCATGCCGCATACCCCCTAAGGCACCGCCGCCCCTAAGCCCCTACCCCCTAAGCCCCGCAGCAGCCCCTAAGCCCCTACCCCTAAGCCCCGCCGTCTACCCCCTAAGCCATCGCCGCACCTAAGCCCCTACCCCCTAGGCCCCCGCCGATACCCCTAAGCCATGCCGCCTACCCCCTAAGGCACCGCCGCCCCGACCCCCTAAGCCCTGTAGCATCCTAGGCCCCCGCCGATACCCCCTAAGCCCCGCCGCCTATCCCCTAAGGCACCGCCGCCCCTAAGCTCCCGCCGCTGTCCCCTACCCCTCTCGCTAAAGCCCTACACCCTAAGCCCCCGCCGTTTCCTAACCTAACGCCGCTGTCACCTAAGGCCCTACACCCGAAGCCCCCGCCGTACCCTAACCTAACGCCGCTGTCACCTAAGGCCCTACACCCGAAGCCCCCGCCGTACCCTAACCTAACGCCGCTGTCACCTAAGGCCCTACACCCTAAGCCCACGCTGTCCCCTAACCTAACGTCCCCGTCGATCACTTACATGCCTTCAAATCATCTGATCGTCCGTCCGATCCACAAGTCCTCCGTCCGGCCAGGCGTCCTCTTCTTCCGGCCCCGGGGGTCTTCTCTCTTCTTTCCGCCATCTCCGCCTCTTCGTCCGGCCCCGGGGATCTTCTGTCTTCTTTTCGCAAACTTCCACTTCCGACGTCGTCTTCTGATTGGTCGCTGTATACTGCCCTCAGCCAATCAGAAGAGCCCCTCTTTTTTTTATTATTTTTAAATTATTTTTAAATTATTTTTTTTATTATTTAATTTATTTTTTTTTAAGTCAGACTGAGACACAGTTCTCATTCAGGTCCGCCTTTTTTTTTTTTTTTTATTATTATTTTTATTTAATTATTTATTATTTTTTATTTATTTTTTTTATTATTTTTTAATTATTTTTAAATTATTTTTTTTATTATTTAATTTATTTATTTTTTTACTTGCGAGAGTGAGACACAGTTCTCATTGCGGTCCGCCTTTTTTTTTCCCATTAAAATACATTAGCGGTGTGTCGGCGATTTTATGGCCGTCCACCTGGTTCTATTTGTCGGCCCTAAAATCGCGGACACACCGCTAATGCATCTCTATGGGCAGTCAGCCCGATTTCGGATTGAACGCCGACCAATCAGAATTCAAGCTGACTGCCCATAGAGATGCATTAGCGGTGTGTCTGCGATTTTAGGGCCGACAAATAGAACCAGGTGGACGGCCATAAAATCGCCGACACACCGCTAATGTATGTCAATGGGAAAAAAAGGCGGACCGCAATGAGAACTGTGTCTCACTCTCGCAAGTAAAAAAATAAATAAATTGAAAATTAAAAAAAATAATTTAAAAATAATTAAAAAATAATAAAAAAAATAAATAAAAAATAATAAATAATTAAATAAAAATAATAATTAAAAAAAAAAAATTAATTTTAAAATAAAAAAATAATTTAATAATAAAAAAAAAATTAAAAAATAATTTAAAAAAAAAATTAAAAAAATAAATCTAATACTAATGATATTACTGTTAATAATAATGCTATTAATCCTAATATGTATGCTATTAATGCTAATATTTATGCTATTAATGGTAATAATTATGCTATTAATGGTAATAATTATGCTATTAATAATAATTATGCTATTAATGGTAATCATAATGGTATTAATGCAAATAATTATGCTATTAATGGTAATAATTATGCTATTAGTGCTAATAATTATGTTATTAATGCTAATAATTATGCTATTAATGCTAATAATTATGCTATTAATGCTAATTATGTTATTAATGGTAATAATTATGTTATTAATGGTAATAATTATGGTATTAATGCTAATATTTATGTTATTAATGGTAATATTTATGCTATTAATGGTAATAATTATGCTATTAATGGTAATAATTATGCTATTAATGGTAATATTATGCTATTAATGCGTAATTATGCTATTAATGCCAATAATTATGGTATTAATGAAATAATTATGGTATTAATGCAAATATTATGCTATTAATGGTAATCATAATGGTATTAATGCAAATTAATTAATGCTATTAATGGTAATAATTATGCATATGGTAATGCTAATAATTATGTATATAATGTAATAATTAATGCTATTAATGGTAATATATTATGCTATAATGGTAATATTTAATGCTATTAATGCTAATAATTATGCTATTAATGCTATATAATTATGCTATTAATGCTAATAATAATGCTATTAAGCTAATATTATTGTTATTAATGTAATTATATGTATTATATGGAATATTTAGAAATGATAAGGTTTTGATAATGTTATTGATATTTAATGCTATATGGTATGTATTATGCCATAATAATTATGCTATTAATGTTAATAATTATGCTATTAATGCTAATAATTATGCTATTAATGGTAATATTTATGCTATTAATGCTAATAATTATGTTTTAATGCTAATAATTATGCTATTAATGGTAATAATTATGCTATTAATGCTAATAATTATGGTATTAATGCTAATAATTATGCTATTAATGGTAATATTTATGCTATTAATGCTAATAATTATGCTATTAATGCTAATAATTATGCTATTAATGCTAATAATTATGCTATTAATGCTAATATTATGCTATTAATGCCTAATAATTATGTTATTAATGCTAATAATTATGGTATTAATGCTAATATTATGTTTAATGCTAATTAATGTATTAATGTATATTATGCTATTAATGGTAATAATTATGCTATTAATGGTAATAATTATGCTATTAATGCTAATAATTATGCTATTAATGCGTAATAATTATGCTATTAATGCAATAATTATGTATTAATGCAAATAATTATGGTATTAATGGAATATTATGCTATTAATGGTAATATTTATGTATTAATGCAATAATTATGCTATTAATGGTAATAATTATGCTATTAATGCTAATAATTATGCTATTAATTGTAATTAATTATGCTATTAATGGTAATATTTTATATGCTATTATATGGTTATATTTATGCTATGGTATATGTATATATATTATGCTATTAATGTTATAATTATGCTATTAATGTAATAATATGCTATTGCTAATATTATGTTATTAGATGCAATATTATGCTATTATGTATATTATGTATTAATGTATGATTTGATATTATGTATGATTATGTATTGAATTAATATTATGCTTTAATGCAATAATTATGCTATTAATGCTAATATGTATTATGCTAATATTATGGTATTAATGTATATTATGCTATTAATGCTAATAATTATGCTATTAATGGTAATATTTATGCTATTAATGCTAATAATTATGTATTAATGCTAATAATTATGCTATTAATGTAATAATTATGCTATTAATGCAAATAATATGCTATTAATGCTAAAATTATGTATTAATGCTAATATTATGCTATAATGTAATATTATGTATTATATGGTTTAATATTTGTATGGTATTATTATGCCAATAATTATGCTTTAATGTAATAATTATGTATTAATGTAATATTATGTATTAATGCATAATTATGCTATTAATGCTAATAATTATGTATTAATGCTAATAATTATGCTATTAATGGTAATAATTATGTATTAATGCTAATTATGTATTAATGGTATAATTATGCTATAATGTAATAATTATGTATAATTAATAATAGCTATTAATGGTAATATTATGCTATTATGTAATTATGTTAATGCAATAATTATGTATTAATGCTATAATATGTATTAATGCAATAATATGCTTGTAATATATGTATAATGCTATTATGCTATTAATGGTTTATGATGTTTAATGTTTTATATTTATGTATTGTATATTGATAATAATTATGCTATTAATGTAATAATTATGTATTAATGGTAATATTTATGCTATTAATGCTAATAATTATGCTATTAATGCATAATTATGCTATTATGCTAATAATATGCTATTTGCATAATATTATATGTTATTGATAATGGTATATTATGTATTAATGCAATAATTATGTATTAATGTAATATTATGGTTTTAATGTAATAATTTGGTATTAATGCTAATTATGGTATTGCTATATTATGCTATTAATGTAATTTGCTATTTAATGTTAATATTATGCTATTAATGCTAATAATTATGCTATTAATGTTATATTTATGCTATTAATGCAATATATTATGTTTAATATTATGTATTATGATTAATGATAGCTAATATATGTTTTAATGATTTTGATGTATTATGTATAATGTATGGTATTATGTATGCATAATATTATGCTTTAATGTAATAATTTATGCTATTAATGCTAATAATTATGCTATTAATGGTAATAATTATGTATTAATGCTAATAATTATGTATTAATGCTAATAATTAGCTATTAATGGTAATAATTATGCTATTAATGCTAATTATGTTATTAATGTATAATTATGCTATTAATGGTAATATTATGTTATTAATGGTAATAATTATGCTATTATGGTAATAATTATGTATTAATGCGTTATTATGTATTAATGCAATAATTATGTATTAATGCAAATAATTATGGTATTAATGAATAATTAGTATTATGGTAATATAATGTATTAATGCAAATAATTATGCTATTAATGTAATAATTATGCTATTAATGCTAATAATTATGCTATTAATTGTAAATTATGTTTATTATGGATTAATATATATGCTATTAATGTAATATTTATGCTATTAATGTAATAATTATGCTATTAATGTTATAATTATGCTATTAATGCTAATAATAATGCTATTGTAAATATTATTGTTATTATGCTATATTTGATGCTATTGATGATGGTTTTGATGATGTTTGATGATGGTTTTGATATTATGGTATTGGTATTATATATGCACATAATAAATTATGCTATTAATGTTAATAATTATGCTATTAATGCTAATAATTATGCTATTAATGGTAATATTTATGCTATTAATGCTAATATTATGTTTTTAATTAATATTAGGCTATTAATGTAATAATTATGCAAATTAATGTAATAATTATGGTATTAATGCTAATAATTATGC
>JARQOC010001761.1:0-35300 GCA_033576535.1 Allobates femoralis | reverse complement strand
TACTGGTTGACACAAGCAACTTACATCCAGTTATATTCACTTTTTCTACGATGTATTGTACCTTGCCCAGTATGCTCTTTTTTATATACACATATATGCTGTTATCCTGACATCTGTGTTATCTGTATGAATTACTTTTTTGTGAATAACTTTCTGCCTTTGGGCGTCCCCTATTTTATCCTTGCATATTTTATGTGGCTATGTTGCCTAATATTTCATTTCTATTAATCAAGGTTATATTTTAATATATTTCGGATTTTTATGGCACTTCTTTTGGATCAGTAGCTATTTTGCCTTGAATCCAGTTCTGTATTTATACAATGACCCAGAGTAAATTAATTTCAAAGTAATGCAAGCTCAGAATAATTTTTTTAAGGTCCTTTGGAAATCTATGGTTATGATTTGAGCATGATAAAAGTTAAGTATTGACTCCCCCTTGAAGTCATATAGTTAGAATAATACTGCCCTTTAACCCCCTCCTGATATATGCGATGTGTGCTAAATTTATGCAGAGCTGCCACTAGGAATTTCGGGGCCCCTTACTGAAAAAAATTTTGGGGCCCCCGAGACTCCGCCCAGCCTCCACCCATGCTCCGCCTCCACCCATGCTCCGCCTCCACCCAAACATATATACATACATACATTACACACATACATACATATATATATACACATATATATATATATATATATATAAATAAAAAAAGGAAAAACAGCACAAAAAAATAGAAACAAGTGGATTTTATTACCCAATGCGTGGGCACTTCATTGGGCTATAAGGTCCACTTTCTTCTATTTTTTTGTGCTGTTTTTCCCTTTTTTATTCTCTCTCTCATATATATATATATATATATATATATATATATATATATATATATATATATATATATACGGACTGTAATATATATATATATATATATATTATACACACACACTTGAGACTGCTGTGGGCTGGTTCACTGACCTCTCATCTTCATCGTGCGCTCTGTCCTTTGCTCCCAGGCTCTGCCTCAGCGTTGACAGCTTCAGGTGGTTCCTCCTCCTCCGGAGCCTCGGTGATCTTGGCTTTCTGATCTTCAGGATGAGCGGCAGCGTCCTGTGGAGCGGGATCAGATCCTGTCACCTCATCAGATCCTCCAAGCACTACAAGGGAGGGTAACAGACTGTGATGTCATCATCAGGGGAGGGACCTGGACCACCCCCACACAAACATCTGCCATGCCCCTGAGCTGACAACACAAAGTCCCAGATGAGAGGTGAACAGATGGCAGTATGTCTAACAGAGAAATCTGGAGGACAGGAGGGAGACGGAGGGGAAAGAGAACAGAGGGAGACGGAGGGGAAAGAAGACAGAGGAAGACTGAGGGGAAAGAGGACAGGAGGGGGATGGAGGAGAAAGAGGGCAGAGGGAGATGGAGGGGAAAGAGGACAGAGGGAGAAGGAGGAGAAAGAGGACAGAGGAAGACTGAGGGGAAAGAGGACAGGAGGGAGACAAAGGAGAAGGAGGGCAGAGGGAGATGGAGGGGAAAAAGGGGAAAGAGGACAGGAGGGAGACAGAGGGGAAAGAGGGCAGAGTGTGACGGAGAAAGAGAAAGAGGGCAGAGTGTGACGGAGGAGAAAGAGGGCAGAGTGTGACGGAGGAGAAAGAGGGCAGAGTGTGACGGAGGAGAAAGAGGGCAGAGTGTGACGGAGAAAAGAGGGCAGAGTGTGACGGAGGAGAAAGAGGGCAGAGGGACGGGGAAAAAGAGGGCAGAGTGGGACGGAGGAGAAAGAGGGCAGAGGGAGACGGTGAAGAAAGAGGACAGAGGGGGACAGTGAAGAAAGAGGACAGAGGGGGACAGAGGAGATAGTGGACAGAGGGGGACAGTGAGAGAAAGAGGACAGAGGGGACGGAGGAGATAGTGGACAGAGGGGGACGGAGGAGATAGTGGACAGAGGGGGACGGAGGAGATAGTGGACAGAGGGGGACGGAGGAGATAGTGGACAGAGGGGGACGGAGGAGATAGTGGACAGAGGGGGACGGAGGAGATAGTGGACAGAGGGGGACGGAGGAGATAGTGGACAGAGGGGGACGGAGGAGATAGTGGACAGAGGGGGACGGAGGAGATAGTGGACAGAGGGGGACGGAGGAGATAGTGGACAGAGGGGGACGGAGGAGATAGTGGACAGAGGGGGCCGGAGGAGATAGTGGACAGAGGGGGCCGGAGGAGATAGTGGACAGAGGGGGCCGGAGGAGATAGTGGACAGAGGGGGCCGGAGGAGATAGTGGACAGAGGGGGATGCAGGAGAAAGAGAACAGTGTAGTCCAGAAGATTGCAGTTTCTCAGCAGTGGTCAGAATGAGTGTCTGGCAGACCGCTCTCCTGTAAGAATAGACAGACTGACCAGTAAGGTTAACACCGTGACCTCTGCCAATCCCTAGATTTTGGTCTGTGACTAGATTGGTGTTTTCTCCTGATCATTGTTCCGAGCCATGTTGTGCTGGCCCCCACGACGAATCATGGGCTACTCTAAACACACACACACACACACACACCGACACACACACAGACAGACACACACACAGACAGACACACACACACACAGACAGACACACACACACACACAGACACACACACACACACACACAGACAGACACACACACACACACACACACCTACCTATCAAGTCTCTTTACCCTGCAGCTCCAATACACAGTGCCCTCCCCCCTCCCCCCTCCCAGGCTGGACTGAAGTCTGTCTGCTATAGTTTAGCAAGGGGCTGTAGAAACAAATGTGGATGTCTGCCTCTGCCACTCACTCTGCCCCTGCCATGCTGCCTCTGCCATGTGCATGCTGTCTCATGCTGTGAGCTTCCTTTACAATTGATCATCTGCTGCTGGGATTCCCGGCATTACAAGGGCCCAGACAGTGCAGGAAGCAGAAGACACACGAAGTCCTGCACTCCCCCCACTGTTGTCCTTGTATTGTGCAGCCCCAGCAGGACGCCAGGGTGAGATGATGTGCAGTGAACCTACCTGAGGAGATGGAGGAGCCTGGAGCCCGACAGGCTGGAGTTGCTGGATGCTATGCTGGACAGTTCTGGTAGACAGAGTCTCCTCAGCCCATGTCTCCGAGGCTGCAGCCTCCCACCACTTCCTGCTCATCCAGGTGTCGGTGTGAGGCTGAACTGTCACCGAGAACCCACAGCCTCTGCAGGGATGAGCAAAGCCAGCAGCCCGTGCACTGGAACCTCCACCCGGCGGGTGCTGCACCGGCAGGAGATGTTAGCGTGCTGGGGATGGACCTGCCCTCTGTGCTGCCACTGCCGGGCAAGAGGCAGACCTCGGCTGCCGATGCTGGTGCCCGCATTACTTCCTGTTTGCGGGCCGCACCGGCAGCTGCCCTGCCTCTGTGATGGTCCGGACAGAAGGTGAGAGATCAGGGGGCGGGGCCCAGGCCCAGCGATGATTCTTCACAGGAGAGGGGGGCCTTCAACAAGACATGAGGGGGCGGGACTCGCTCCAAACGGCCACGCCCCCCGCCGGCACGGCCGGGCCCCCCTGCCCCTGTTCTAATGGCCACGCCCCCTCCACTGACGAGCGGGCCCCTTACAGCAGTATGGCCCGTAATGCCGTAACGGCGGCCCTGAATTTATGTGACAGCTCGGCGCTAACGTTATAACAATGGCGACAATAATTAATAATGAAAGAGTTGGTTTTTCTGGAATTTCATATAATTTATTACATATATGTGCTGTACAATCAATTTAGTTAAAACATTTAAAATATTAAAAATATTAAAATCAAATATCTTTTGCGTGCAGTCTTTAAATGTAGAGGCTCTAGGTTCTCCTGTAGGCACAAAGGTGTCTGTTAATGTTTTCCAACAGGGCTTGAGTCCTGGTGGTGCCTATAAATTTATAATGTTTGATGAAAGCTTGTGTTTTAAACCTTTGAACTAAAAAAAAAAATGTTTTGCTGGGTGCTTACCAGTGTGTAGTAGTTTTTATCTGTAACAGTCTCAATCTGTACTCTTGTGGAAATTTGCGTGCTTCGTCCTAAGGGTATATCTCATGTAGGGTGTTTGGGGTTAAATACAAAAAGCCAGACCATGTGTTATATCTGAAACTATGTAGATATAAGACAAAAATGTTATATATATATATAATCACCTTGTATATATTCAAGGTGTGCAGTTGTCAGTGCTATATATGATGTGATTATAATCTTGAGCTCTCTAAATCATATAAATATGAGAAAGTACCGTATATACTCGTGTATAAGCCGAGTTTTTCAGCACAAAAAAAGTGCTGAAAAGTCCCCCCCTCGGCTTATACACGAGTCATATACATCGGTATACAGGCGCCCCCCCCCATCAGTGGTATACAGGCAGGGCCGGCGTTAGGGGGGGGCAGACTGGGCAGTTGCCTAGGGCCCCCACTCTCTTAGGGGCCCCCAAAGGAGCTGAACTGAAAATAGCAGTAAAACTGTAAAAAAAATTAAAAAATACACATATTTGGTACCGCTGCGTTCGTAAGAATCTAAGCTATCAATATATGAAGTAAATGAATCCAATTGGTAAATGGCGTAACGGAAAAAAAATAAAAACGCCTGAATTATGTTTTTTGGGCCACTACGTTGTTACAATACAATGCAATAAAAGGCGATCAAAAATGTTGTATCTGACTCAAAATGGTATCAGTAAAAATGTCAGCTCAGGGCACATAAAGTAAGCCCTCACATAGCCCTGTATCTTCAAAAATTCAAAACATCATGGGTCTCGGAAAATGGCGAATAAAGCAAATTTATTTAAATTTTTTTTTTTTTTTTTTTTTTACTAATTTCTGTTTTTTTTTTATGATTGAAATAAAAATGTTCAGTATCTTCTTATTCTGGCCTAGATAATCAACTTATGAAGTCACTTTTACCATATAGTTAACATGATGAATAAAAAACTAAAAAAAATTGTGGAATTGCACTTTTTTTGCACTTTTATTTGTAATTTCAAAGCACTTGGAATTTCGTTCTCATTCTCCAGTACATTTTGTGGTAGAATGAATGATGTCAATCAAAAGTACAACTCATCCCGCAAAAAACAAGCCCTCGTACGGCGATGTGGAAGGAGAAGTAAAAAAGTTCTGGCTCTTGGAAGAAGCGGAGAGAAAAATAAAAACGAAAAATCGCTCAGTGGTAAAAGTTATAAAATCCTTGTAATTGCCGTATAATAGCAGCAGGAGCGCCCCCCACAGGCTTCAGTCTTCACATGTTCATGATGGCTGTAATTAGAGTTAGGGGACCTCTTTAATTCCTACATTTGTAGACAGTTATCAAGCAGAACTTACAAGGCATTAAAGGGGATGTCCAGGATTAATAAAACTTTACTACATTCTTTCAAAAACAGCACAACCCCTGTGTACAGGTGGCATGCGGTATTACAGCATAGGTCCATTCCCTTCAATTAAGATGAGGTGCAATATCACATACAACCTGCAGACAGGGGTGGCGCTGTTTTTGAAAGAAATCAGTCATGTTTATAGAATTCTTGACAACTCCTTTAAGATCAATATTCCCACTAGTGACCCCAGAACAACAGGATGGGGCTTATTTCAAATGTATTTTTTTATAATATGAAGAATATAGCAGAATTTTGTTAAAGATGACATTTAAGTAGATGATCCTATGGAAACATTTTTCTTACTGACTCTCCAGTTTGTAAATCCTATTTCATTAAACACTTGTAGGTAATTTTTAATCAATATAAGGAGTCCTGAGTTCACAATCCCCATGTCTTTGTCAGAGTATAAGTGGTTAGAAAGAGTGACTCTCCCTGGAGGAGCCGGGCTGTATGACACAGACAATGATGGGAATGGATGTGTGTGTCTGTGTGTGTGCTCGGTGTAAACGTGTTTGTCTGTGTGTGTGTGCTCGGTGTATACATGTGTGTTTGTGTGTGTGTGCTCTGTGTATACGTGTAATATATAGTGGTTGTGTCACATACAGTGTATGTCTATGTGTGTGTGCTCGGTGTATAGGTGTAATATATAGTGTTTGTGTCACATACCGGTGTTGTGTGTATGTACAGGGTCGGACTGGGGTGTCTGGGGCCCACCAGTGAAATTGATTCCAGGGGCCCACTCACCCTTCAGCTATATACAAATACCTGTTAGCCGTTATACCCATTATATTGGCGGCTCCTGCACTTCTGCTGTGAGCTCACTATAAGTGCAATGTATAATTACTGTAGTTTGCATTAAAGGGATTCTTTAGTGAAAACAAGTTATCAGTGATCCGCAGGTTTGGTAGGTGATCACTTATTTATTGGTGGAATCCGACAAGTGGAAACTGAACCGTCAGAAGAATGTGGCGCTTTTCTCCTCATTATAAAATGTAGCAGCCTGTAATGATGTGACCACGGCTGCATTCATCATCATTGGGGCGTCCAAAAAAAGCCAAACCCAGCGCTCACATTCACTGAGGGAATGAGCAGATCAGTGGTTGAGTTGTACATCAGCTCCAGTCTAATGGGGAGAAAACAAACCTATGACTAAGGCTAGGGTCAGACTTGTGTCTGCCCTCAGCCTGCTGGATCTGTTTAAAACTTAGAAATTGGCAGACTTAGCACATAGCGTTACCAGCAGGTAACGCTATCCGCCGCCTGCCTTTGTATCCCTATGGCAACCGGATGCTTACCTCAACCACCGGCTCCACACACAATCCTCGGATATGTTAAACATAGGAACGTGGTACACATGCGTTTGGCTGCGTTCGCATACGCTGCGTCCAGAATGCAAGTGTGTAATTGGACCAAGACATGATGCTTAATTTTCTGCATTCGCTTTTATTCGCTGCTACGTAGCAAAAGTGTTGCATGTTTGGTAGATATAGCTGCTTTTTTGCAGAAAATTCTGCGTCCATCCATCATTTAGCATCCGCCCTGTAGTACACCGTGTACTGTTTGGCACTTCCAGGTTTCGATCGCATCATGCATGGCCCCTACCCACATGATGTGTGATGTGGCCAAAACTCATAAGTGCTGGGCAGTACACAAGGCATGACGTGTAAATTAATTGAGATGGTGCAGATTTTTATAGATCAATGTTCTGTAAAAATCCACAGCTATTACACTGTGCAAAAAAGTGCAGACGTCAGCACAAGCTAAATCATATTGACGCTGCTGGCTGCCTATATACTATGTGCGTTTGCTGTGCATTTTTACAAATACACTGTGAAAATGTGCAGTAAATGCACTAGAATGGGCACAGAGTCTAAGTAGGCAATGAAGGGGTTAACAGGTGCTGTGGTAATAAAAGCTAATAAGAAGCTTTTCAGTGAGAGCAGCCCCTCACCACTGTACAAGCCCTTCAACCCCACCAGGACATCTCTATATAAACTCACAAGACAACCATTACTCACAGACAGGAGTGTGTGGAATCTGTGTCCCTGCAGAGAGAGCTGTCTGCTTGCCATGTCTCCACTGCTCTTCGTGGGCGGCTGCAGCCACTATGATTCCCAGCATCATCACTGAGGCTTCTGAGGAGCGGAAACAAGAAGGAGAGGTCACATGGGAGGGGAAGGTGAGTCATACACAGACACACAGGGCCTGGAGGGGACCCCTTACTGTGCAGCAGCAGCACAGGGCCCTACATACAAGTACAGGGAGCTGAATTCCCCGCACCAAAGGAGGAAAACAAGCTCCAGCCTAAGGACATCTGCCACCCTGTCCCCTAGCTCAGAACGCCACTGTCATTACAGTAATGCAGAAAAAGAGTCCAATGACCGGGCACTACACCTGTGGAGCTCTGCTAAAAGCCTGTCGGCTATCCCCGGTGCCTGGTGTTGCACAGCCTTAAATGAATAATCAGAGATTCAAAAAAGAGAATAAAGAAAGGCGGCACTCACCGTATAGGCTGGTGGAAGGGTGTTTTAATCCAGGAAAATCAATCCATTAAAACCCACCGCACTAACAATGTTTTAATGGATTGATTTTCCTGGATTAAAACACCCTTCCACCAGCCTATACGGTGACTGTCATTACAGTAGTAGCGCTAGCTTAGGGGGATGGGACCCGCTCGACCGCTCTGTTCAGCAGGGTGTATGGAGGGGCGGGGCAAGGTGGACGGGGCCATCAAGACCTGGGGCCTCTCGGGGGTTTAACCGGTTCCCCGGCAGGCCAGTCCGATACTCCTGACGGTATAGAAGAATGACACTGGAGGTACAGGATAATGACACTGGGGGTACAGGATAATGACACTGGGGTACAGGATAATGACACTGTGGGTACAGGATAATGACACTGTGGGTACAGGATAATGACACTGGGGGTACAGGATAATGACACTGGGGTACAGGATAATGACACTGGGGGTACAGGATAATGACACTGGTGTACAGGATAATGACACTGGGGGTACAGGGTAATGACACTGTGGGTACAGGACAATGACACTGACACTGGGGGTACAGGATAATGACACTGGGGTACAGGATAATGACACTGGGGGTACAGGATAATGACACTGGGGTACAGGATAATGACACTGGGAGTACAGGATAATGACACTGTGGGTACAGGATAATGACACTGACACTGGGGGTACAGGATAATGACACTGGGGTACAGGATAATGACACTGGGGGTACAGGATAATGACACTGGGGGTACAGGATAATGACACTGACACTGGGGGTACAGGATAATGACACTGGGGTACAGGATAATGACACTGGGGGTACAGGATAATGACACTGGGGTACAGGATAATGACACTGGGGGTACAGGATAATGACACTGGGGGTACAGGATAATGACACTGGGGGTACAGGATAATGACACTGACACTGGGGGTACAGGATAATGACACTGGGGTACAGGATAATGACACTGGGGGTACAGGATAATGACACTGGGGTACAGGATTATGACACTGGGGGTACAGGATAATGACACCGGGGGTACAGGATAATGACACTGACACTGGGGGTACAGGATAATGACACTGGGGTACAGGATAATTACACTGGGGGTACAGGATAATGACACTGGGGTACAGGATAATTACACTGGGGGTACAGGATAATGACACTGGGGTACAGGATAATGACACTGAGGTACAGGATAATGACACCGGGGGTACAGGATAATGACACTGGGGTACTGGATAATGACACTGGGGGTACAGGATAATGACACTGGGGTACAGGATAATGACACTGGGGGTACAGGATAATTACACTGGGGGTACAGGATAATGACACTGGGGTACAGGATAATGACACTGAGGTACAGGATAATGACACCGGGGTACAGGATAATGACACTGGGGTACTGGATAATGACACTGGGGGTACAGGATAATGACACTGGGGGTACAGGATAATGACACTGGGGTACAGGATAATGACACTGGGGGTACAGGATAATGACACTGGGGTACAGGATAATGTCACTGGGGTACAGGATAATGACACTAACACTTGGGGTACAGGATAATGACACTGACACTGGGGGTACAGGATAATGACACTGGGGTACAGGATAATGACACTTGGGGTACAGGATAATGACACTGGGGTACAGGATGACACTGGGATATAGGATAATGACACTGGGGTACAGGATAATGACACTGGAGGTACAGGATAATGACACTGGGGGTACAGGATAATGACACTGACACTGGGGGTACAGGATAATGACACTGGGGGTACAGGATAATGACACTGGGGTACAGGATAATGACATTGACACTGGGGTACAGCCAGGATAATGACACTGGGGGTGCAGGCAGGATAATGATGCTGAGTCGCTGACACACTGGGTTACAGGATAACGACGCTGACACTGGGGTACAGCCAGAATAATGACACTGGGGATGCAGGCAGGATAATGACACTGATACTGGGGGTACAGGATAATGACACTGGGGGTACAGGATAATGACACTGGGGGTACAGGATAATAACACTGGGGGTACAGGATAATGACACTAACACTTGGGGTACAGGATAATGACACTAACACTGGGGTACAGGATAATGACACTGGGGGTACAGGATAATGACACTGGGGGTACAGGATAATGACACTAACACTTGGGGTACAGGATAATGACACTAACACTGGAGGTACAGGATAATGACACTGGGGATACAGGATAATGACACTGGGGGTACAGGATAATGACATTGGGTACAGGATAATGACACTGGGGGTACAGGATAATGACACTGGAGGTACAGGATAATGACACTGGAGGTACAGGATAATGACACTGGGGGTACAGGATAAAGACACTGGGGTACAGGATAATGACACTGGGGGTACAGGATAATGACACTGGGGTACAGGATAATGACACTGGGGTACAGGATAATGACACTGGAGTACAGGTAATGACACTGGGGGGTACAGGATAATGACACTGGGGGTACAGGATAATGACACTGGGGGTACAGGATAATGACACTGGGGGTACAGGATAATGACACTAACACTTGGGGTACAGGATAATGACACTAACACTGGGGCTACAGGATAATGACACTGGGGGTACAGGATAATGACACTAACACTGGGGGACTCTGCTGGATGGACATGGATGGACCCCAAAATGACCCCTAGGCCCCCCCCTCAGCACTCACTTTACTTACATACAGGCAGAGGCAGTTCTTGTTCAAGAGATGCCCATGCCAGCACTGCCCATCCAACTCCAATCGCTTGCAGCCGCCACCCGGGGGTCCTCTTGGAAAAAATGGCATCCAGCCAGGAGCCAGCCCCTCCTGTCTTCTTTCTAAGCTCCGCTGTGGAGTGTAGGAAGGTGGGCTATTCATGCAGCAGCAGCACAGCACGCATGCGTGAGCTGCTGCTGAATGCTCGATGACCCTAACTGGCGGCGATAGACTGTCACTGTCTGTCTGTGTCACAGACAGTGACTCATCACACAACGTCCTCCTCCTTACCTGGCCTGGGGGTTGGGACTGGGGCAACACAGTATCGCCGGGCGCCGGCTGCTAAGTGCACTCTGTGTCTCACTCTGTCTGTCTCTTAACTCTTTCTTGCCCAGTCAGTCACAGGCTGAGGCTCAGCAGGGTCAGGTGCAGGGCAGGGAACGGCGCTATGGGTTGGTGGCGGCGGCGCTGTCTGTGTAGTGTAATGTTAGTATGTGTGTACAGTACAGTATGATCATCAATATCATCACCAGGAGCAGCACGAGTACGTAGGAGTACTGAGTGAGTGAGTCTGTGATTGGAGTGACTAGTGACAGATCGGACCCGCTGGGCCCGCTCTGTTCAGCAGGGGGTAGTGGGAGGTGGGGCTAAGTGGGTGGGGCCTCTAGACCTGAGGGCCTCCCATGAGTTTTACCCGGTTACCCGGCAGAGCAGTCCGAGCCTGTGTATGTAACATCCACATTTATAAATCCCAGCAGCACAGACGAGAGTTCCTAGGTGTAAACATGTCAGCAATCACCCAACAAATGAGCAAAATGCGGCTCATCATCGGGTGATTGGATGTTTATGGAGGAACAAAAATCCTTGCTCTCGACAGCACATCCCCTGCTGCAAACTGCAGAAGAGCTGCCGATAACATGATCCTGTAGAGGACAGACTGCTCTTCCGGTGATTGCTCTGCACCCATCATTCTTCATCATCCTGTGTAAAAAGTCCGGAAACAAGCGCTGAATGACCTGAATATTATAAATCGCGCTCATTCACCAATCTGAATTCAGCGCTTGTAAATGTAACCTAAATGTCTGAGTGTGACGGTGCAATATGTGAGCATTTAGGGCCCCACTTTAACCTTTTGCCCAGGGCCCCACTTTGCCTAAAACCGGCCCTGTATACAGGGCCCCCCCTTGCTGCTGCACAAAGTAAAGTAATAGATCATTATACTTATCCCTGTCACTGTAGCCGCTCTGACACCGCGCTCCTCTGGGTCTTCATGCTTCTTCATGCTTCCTCCTCCGGCACACAGGCAATGACGTCATTGCCTGCGCCCGCCGGTCACAAGCAGGAAGAAGCATGAAGACCCGGAGGAGCGCGGTGTCAGAGCGGCGACAGGGATAAGTATAATGATCTATTACTTTACAGGTGTGCGGCAGCAAGGGGGGGCACCTGTATACCACTGGGGCCTGTATATACCACTGGGGCCTGTATATACCACTGGGGCCTGTATACCACTGGGGCCTGTATATACCACTGGGGCCTGTATATACCACTGGGGCCTGTATACCACTGGGGCCTGTATATACCACTGGGGCCTGTATATACCACTGGGGCCTGTATATACCACTGGGGCCTGTATATACCACTGGGGCCTGTATATACCACTGGGGCCTGTATACCACTGGGGCCTGTATATGCCACTAGGGTCTGTATATACCACTGGAGCCTGTATATACCACTGGGGCCTGTATATACCACTGGGGAGGCTGCTGTAATACTGCTGGGGCCTGTATATACCACTGGGGAGGCTGCTGTATACTACCACTGGGGAGGCTGCTGTATACTACCACTGGGGAGGCTGCTGTATACTACCACTGGGGAGGCTGCTGTATACTACCACTGGGGAGGCCTGTATACCACTGGGGGGCCTGTATACCACACTGCTGGGGGCTGTATACCTGTGCTGGGGTCCACCCTCGGCTTATACACGAGTCAATTGGTTTTCCCAGGTTTTGGGGGCAAAAGTAGGGGGGTCGGCTTATACACGGGTCGGCTTATACACGAGTATATACGGTATGTGCTATTGCTGATTGGGTGTTAATTGAAATTAATTTACAGCCTCTTACCACTTCTAGACTGGAAGTGCAGGGTAGTTGATTTAATCAAATGCAAGGTCTGTTCGTTAATCTGAAATCAAATAATATCACAAATAAATTCTAATTAGCTTTAGTGGATGTCGGTCATTTGTTACAGGTGGCACTTTAAGTGTTAATGATCATAGTATGCCACATTGCACCCAGTTCAGGTCCCTAGTATTATAGATGACAATGAGCATATCACTGTACCTTCACCCTGTGTTCTGTACCCACTCCTCAAGTTGGCAGGTTAGCTGTGCCTTATCACTGCTGCTGTGTAGGGAGACAGCGCTGAATGACCTGAAACCGGCTCTCCCTTCTACCGTTCGGTGTATGCCTCTTTGTGTCTCACACTTCCTGAAAGCGGCTATGTCACACCTGCATCACCGTCAGCAGACGTTGTGTCGGACTAACGTCATAGTCGTGTGCTTGGGTGCGGGATTCAAATGGAGTCCGTGGAGCCTCGATTAAGAGTCTCAAACACGGGACTAGCGAGATATCCCTACAGGGAAGGACCTAGTCCTCACGGGATTCAGACAGGGCTCTGAGTATGGATGAGCGAAGTCCCAGGGAGCTCTAATGAGGCTACAATGATCACTACCAATCCATTTCAAAGGCTAAAGTGCGGCCTTCTTCCTCAGGGTGTTATATATAAAATTCAGGTGGGACATATGTGGCATCCCCTAAGCTTTTGCAGCAACGTTGTCACACTAATATATGGCTGGCTCCCGTATATTAATAAATTTTACAGATGTGTGCTAAATGCCTACTGCCGGTAAGGTCATATATTCCAATCCTGTACAATTTTACAATTCTGTATGTCAGTGTACATTCCTGTTTTGTATTCTGGACACTTTATCGCTTTCCACTTTATTTATTATCATCAGTCAGTAGTTCATTTATATTTCATGTAGATCTCTTTTAACAAATTTATAAACCTATAAACCTTTTAGTGCTCTTTATAACAATTTGTCTCTTTACACTTTTAAAAGACAATTAATATTTGATGTTATATTATATAAATGTCACTTGTTTCGAGCAGTAGATAATGGTATTATAGCTTGTCATAACCAATAGATATGCTAAGTTAAGCACCCAAAACATGATATAATTTCTCCAACAACAGAATAATGCCAAGTAAGATCAAGAATTTTACTCTTTTATCCTCTCGTTACCTTCTGACCAGAGATATAATTTATCTCCATTTTAGCCACTTTTTCAGGTCCATTGCCCTTGGTTAACATTTGATTCTATCGGGTTTTTTTGCACATTCAACTCCTTATCAACTTTTTTTTTCACTTCAAAACATTTCTCAATTCTGCTCTTTTCTCAAACTGAAAAAAGTCATAGTGAATACCTTTACCATCTCTTATTTAGACTGCTGCAACATCCTTCTGTGGTCCCCCATCTAATGGCCATGTGATTCCTCAACCCATCCATCATCTGCCCTCAGTGATAATTGTCAATAAAGTAACATTTAAAACTATAGCCACTTCTTTATTCATAATAGTCTGAGTACTACGGTATTAAGTAGCAAAAAATAGGCAACAACTTCCCTTTAAAATAGCTTTTTTGTGTCTACTGATCCAATGCAAACTCTGTGTAGTCTGATCTTGACATTATGCTTCATTTATTTATTGATTTATGTAGTGCTATTAATTCCACAGACATGAGCATCACTCTGGGGCTCACAGCACAATTCCATATCAGTGAGTCTTTGGGGGTGTGGGGAGGCTGGGCTGCCTGGATTAGGCACACGGATATGGGGAGAACATACAGGGTCCTTGCCGATGTTGTCCTTAGTGGGATTTGATCTCAGGACCCCAGTGCTGCAAGACTGTAGTGCTAACCACTGACCCATCATACTGCTCTTTCTATTTATTGCCTACACTGTCATATACACATAATTGGACAAAGAGTTGTACACACCTGCTCATGCAATGGTTTTCCTTGTGCATATTGAAATATGAACATTGAAGATACAGATTGAAGGCAGCATAACTATATAGAGGCACATTTGGAAGAATAGACAAAAGAAACACATGTTAAACAAAGTACCCTCCAACTTTATTTTTTTATTCTGATGCAGGCCTTACACCCCAATGACATTCTATTAAACAGCTTTGTCAAGGAATCACATGGACTGGTTTTAAATGTACATATATGCCTCATTATAAGTTAATTTGTGAAATCACAGGCCTTTAGAAAATGTTTGCACAGTTCCTGAACGCTATGCCCAAACTGTTCTAAGCCAAAATATGGGAAGAACTACTCAACTAAGTAAGAGAAACAACAGGCCATCTTTACCTAAAGGCCGGAAACACACTGTACACGTGACATGCGAGTTACTTGCACGAGTCTCAGATCATTCACCTGGAATGGCCTCCCCTCTCTGGACGGGAGCAGTGGAGCTACATAGAAAAGCATACCACTGACAGTATCCTATCCAGAGAGGCAGGGGTAGTGCCGGGTGAATGATCTGAGACTTGTGCGAGTAGCTCGCATGTCACTCGGACTGTGTGTTTCCAGCCTAAGACAAAGTTTGGTGAATCTTGAAAATTGTTATAGCCTTGAAGGTATCCTCAAGTGCAGTTATAAAAATCATCAATTGCAAAGAAGAAACTAGCTCTTATAAGGCCCACAAAGGAAAGGGAGATCAAGAATTACATCTGCTGCAGAGGATAAACTCATCAGGGTTAATGATCTCAGGAACCTCAAATTGACAACACCTCAGTTAACAGTCCTCATCAATGATGCACACTGAGAATTTTGGTACCAAACACATTTTTTGTGAGATGCAGAAAAGGTGAGCTGATGCTTTCTACATCTGTAGAGGCCACTATGAACTATGAAATGTGATGGTGTGAGGGTACTTTGCTGGTGACACGATTGGTTTCTTACTCCAAATTCAAGGCGCACATTCCACCATGGCTATTGGAAGGAGACTATGTCTTGAACACAGATCACACAACCATATACCGAAAACCAGTCAGTGAAAATACCATATTGCAGACAGCGTCACCCAATACACATAATAAAAGCAATTCCATTTAATTAATTTATGAGAGCAAAACAAATTTGTTCGATACACAAAGATTTTTCAGTGAGAGTAAACATAAAAAATAGTTTTAAAAATGAGGTTCTAGTGAAAGAAATATTGAAAGATCTTATAAAAAAGGTTTGAAAAAAACAAGAAAGGATTTAATGAAAGAGGAAAAAAAAAAATTAGATTAAAAAAACAAATAGTGCCAGATTAGCCACTTTCATGAAGATGAAGAAAATTAGAGAAATGTGTAAATCTGACCGGGATCAAAGGAAGGTCTGGCAAAATGATTTTATAGAAATTCAAAGATATAATTTTATTGTTACCAAAAAAAGACTGAAAACAATTAAAATTGTACAATAAACCTGTACTGGGAGCCCACAACACAAATTTTGTATAAATCACCTTCTGAGGCTGAATGCCTCAAAAAAAATAAAAGGTGGAATTTTTCCTTAGGTGACCAGAGAATGAGATAACATGCTAGGCAGAGTCGCGAGAATCAACAGATTGACGATGTCATGGATATTCTCAGATATAAACAATGAGATGTGCAAACGATCACTTGGTATACTATTCGTAGAAAATCACACAATAATAATATCAACTCAGTATGCACCAAATTGGAATAAACAGCTCTTATTAACACCTTTGAAACAAATTGCTCAGCTGGTGTGTCTATGAATAAAGGTCAACAAATGCCATGTGGGCATGAGAGCTATAGGTCCACATGTTGGAATAGAGTTATACATAACCACATAACTCTGCGGATCCGGTTGGAAGGCCGTAGACCCAGCCTATATATCGAAATGGACAGTGGTTTTTTTTGATCCACACAAACTGTACAATGAAGTGGACCACAATGTAAATGATGCTTTATTCTACGCATTTTAGAGCGCATCCTCGCTATTTCCTCAGGAATACCATCATTACCAGGAAGAAGTGAGGATATGCTCTGAAACGCATAGAATAAAGCACCATTTTCATCCGATCCATTGTGGTCCACTTCATCGTACAGTTTGCGAGGATCAAAAAAATACTGTCCGTTTGGATATATTGCTTATCATCACCACGCTTTTTTGTGGAGTGTGGATCCTGCAGCAGCTGCACTATACGTATATACTGGTTGTGGGTTTCACAACCAGCATAGGTGAGCAGTGACATTTGACACTTTGGATATATGCTTTAAAGTATAAGACCCTATTGTGCTTTTGTTTCCCTACTTTTCTAGCTATCATCAGAACCTGGATTATATTACTACATGGACTTCAGCATCTAATGATAGGATTCGGCTGGGATAGAAGAGTCTACGTATTGAAGAAACCCACGTTGGGACAATTCGGTCACCTGGCTACAGATTTAGCTTCCTACGCTTGTCATTATTCCTCTCTTGGTGAGTGCCTGCTGAAAGTAGGGTGCTGCTGTATTGGAGTAAGTGGGCCTGGAAGCCCTGAGGCACAAACATTCTAATCTCTGGTGAGCCAGCGGAAGGGTGAAAAACTGTTGCCTGTTACATTTTGTGTATTGCTTAGTTATGTGTCATATGCCTTTGACTGTTGGGGATCCAATAAAGCCTTACCATTGTGTGGTTCACTCACCCTGTGTTGCTTGAGTGGTGTTGAGCCCACGGTTAAGGAGTTCGGATGTTCAGTTGGGATGAGCGCTGGTCCATGCTGTTTGGGCCAGCAGATGAGAATGCCCACTGACCCCCATGACTCCACACATGCGCTCTGCCAGGAGATTGTCATGCGGTGACCTCATTGGGTTTACTGCAGGTCAGACTCTTTGGGTCACACAGTAGGCAAGTGTGACCCACCGTAATCTCTTGTAGTAGCCAAGTGCCTGCTCTGGAGGTTACCACGGGACACACTTGTTCACTGTGTGAACCGAGGATTCTTACCTGCAATAATCTCACTGAGGTCACTGCACATCAATCTCCTGGCAGACTGCCTGCTCTTCTAGCAAATGGGGATGCACCCATATGATGGAAGACTGAGATTCGTGAAGGGGCATCCCACTGGACTACATCCTAGACTACTTCAGGTTATTTTTTGTTGGTGAGATTTTTTTTGTGTTTTTTTTATCAATAAATTAGTGAAAGGCAGACTGGGCTGGGGAGTGTTTTTTCAAATTAAAAAAAAAATTGTTGCATTTGTCTGATTACTGACTGGGTTACTAATATCAGGTATCTGGTAGACACCTCAACATTATTAACCTCTGGCCTTGTTGTCAGCTGACATTGCACAGCTGCCCTCACCAACCAAATACCATTACCTAATTTGCCACTGCACCAGGGCAACAGGAATACCTGGGGTGAAGCGCCTGGAGTGGCGCATCTAATGGAGGCGTTAGTACTGGGACAGCTGCAGCCTGCTATTCTTAGGCTGGGGAGGGATTAAGATCAATGGTCCTTCCCACCCTCATAATACCAGATCACAGCTGTCAATTTCACTTTGGCTGGTGATCCAATTTGGGGGGACCCCATTTTTTTTTATTATTTATAAAAGTAATTTAAAAAAATCAGCATAGGGTGGCCTCTGTTTTGCATTTCCAGCCAAAGAAAAGCTGCCAGTTGTGGTCTACAGGCTGCAGCTGTCGGTTTTACCCTAGCTGTCTATCAAAGATATCCCACGTCATTTTGTTTTTAATAATTTTTTTGGGGGCTAAATACAAGGCTAAACACCCATTAGTACCCCATGAAAGGCACTAAAGGGTGCAAGCATGAAATATGTAGGGGGATGGGACATTATATATCTGTTTGAAATATATTTTAGCTTTTTAGTAAAAGATGAAGTCAAAAAGAGAATTGCATGTTCTGTCAGTGTACGGTCTACTTAAAATGCTCACTATAGCCCTGGATAAAATCCTTAAGGGGCATAGTTTCCAAAATAGGGTCATTTGTGGGGGATTTCCTCTGTTTAGTCACCCTAGGAGCCCTGCACATGCGACACAGTGTCCGCAATCTATTTCACCTTTAACAAAATTTTAATAGCGCTCCTTCTGTTTTGAGCCCTCCCATTTGCCCAAATAGAGATTTCTAACCAGAAAGTGGGTAACAAACTGTGGGGTTTAATTTTTGGTGTTATCTCTTCTAAAAGTAAGACGTTTGGTGCTAAAACAACATTTTTTGGGGAAAAAAAGAGAATTTTCATTATGATGACATTGAATTTGACACTGTTATCTAATTCTGTGAAGTAGCTGTGGATTAAAAATGCTCCCTATATCTCTGGATAAAATACTTGAGGGGTTTAGTTTCCAAAATGGGGTCACTTGTGGGGGGTCTCTACTGTTAAGGTACCTTAGGGACCTTGCAAATATGCCACGTTGCCCGCAGTCTATTTCAGCCACATTTGTGTTCCAAAGTTCAAATGTTGCTCCTTCCCTTGTGAGCCTTCCCGTTTGTCCACACAAAGGTTTCTGACCACGTGTGGGGTATAAGCACTCTCAGATGAAACTGGGTAACAAATTTTAGGGTCCGGTTTGCCATACTATCCCTTGTAAAAGTTAATAAATTGAGGGTAAAGCAACACATTTAGATAAAATGTAAATGTATTTATTTTTTCATTCCATTTTGCAATCATTCCTGTGAACCACCTCAGGGGTAATAAACTCCTTGAATGTGGTTTTGACCAGTCTGAGGGGTGTAGTTTTTACAATGGTGTCACTTTTGGGTATTTTCTGTCACAAAGTCACTTTAAATATGATGTGGTCACTAAAAAAATGGGTTTGTAAATTTTGGTGTAAAAATGAGAAATTGCTGATAAACCTTGAACCCTTATAACGTCCTAACAAAAAAAAAAAATAATG
Source organism: Allobates femoralis (assembly GCA_033576535.1). Classification (NCBI taxonomy): domain Eukaryota; kingdom Metazoa; phylum Chordata; class Amphibia; order Anura; family Aromobatidae; genus Allobates; species Allobates femoralis. The sequence goes on along the minus strand of JARQOC010001761.1, from coordinate 15,677 downwards.
TGCTGATATAAATTACACATGCGAGAAATGTAAATTATTAACTATTTTGTGTCACATAACTCTCTGGTTTAACAGAATAAAAATTCAAAGAAAATTGCAAAATTTTAAAAATGTTGCCAAATTTCTGATTTTTTTCACAAATAAAACAAATATTTTACTACATTTACCATTAACATGAAGTACAATATGTCACCAAAAAAACATTCTCAGAATCACTGGGATCCATTGAAGCGTTCCTGGGTTATAACCAATAAAGTGACACTGGTCAGAACTATGACATTTGGCTTAATCAGTGAGGTCAAAATTGGCTCCATCACTAAGGAGTTAAATTATTCTAAACCTATTATACTGCAATTTTTTTCTTTTCATGTGACTATAGAAACATTAAAAATCCAGTGATTACAGCTTACATTATCTGTAGTGTACTATCCAAAATGGTTGTGTAGACTGGGACAAGGTTATCAGAAGAAGGATATAAAGGGGCCGTCTGTTACTTATAACCCTTTCTCAACCGCTATATTCTCTCTTATAAAACAACGACAGCCTATACTCATATTAAGCACCGGGAAGTTCCAGGGATGACGATCCTGTCTATCCCATGGCGTTCATATTTTTACACTTTTTCAACCCCTTCTCAATCACTATATTTCCTCCATGTAAAGTAATAACAGCTAAACTCATCTTCAATATGCGTCCTGTTTTAGCCTGCTCTCCTGGGGCTCACATAGCGTTATGTAACTCAAGCCCTTCAGCCAATTAGTACCTCCTCAATCTCACTTCCTTTGGATGTAACTGACATTCAGTGAAAGCCAAAGAGCAGCAGCAGAACCCACCTCTTTCAGGTATTAGTTTTGTCCGAAAGAAGATGGAGTAAAGCAACCACTGATAAGCCGCAGGGTTGGGTGACAAAATGCAAATCTCAGGAAAGCCAGTGATGACACTGCCGAAACAGCACCAGTCTCAATCAGCATGACAGTGTATACGCAAGTTATACAGTTGGGTTGAGAAATATTTGGACAGCAACTGAATATTCGTGACTTGGGCTCTGCATGTCACTTAACAAAAGCATCCTGCTAAATGTTTAGGAATTGCAATCATTTTTCTACAAAGTCTCATTTCAGGGGCTCAAAAGTAATTGGACAAAGTAAATAAAGAAAAATGTTTCATTTTTAATACTTAAGAGATTCCTTTGTAGGCAATGACTGCCTGAAGTCTGGAAGCCATGAACATCACCAAACTCTGTGTTTCCTCCTTTGTGATGCTTTGCTGGCCTTTACTGTAGCTGACTTCAATTGTTGCTTCTTTATTGGTCTTTCTGACTTAAATTTTGACCTAATCATGTGGAATTCATGTTCAATGGGGATGAGATCTGGTGATTGAGTCAGCCATCGCAGAATATTCCACTTCTTTGTCTTAAAAATCTCATGGGTTACTTTTGCTGTATGTTTTGGGTAACTGTTCATCTGTATTGAGAAGAGTCGTCCAACAAACCTTGCTGCATTTGATGGAATCTGAGTTGAAAATATATATACCCTGCACACTTCAGTATTATTCTGACTGCTCCTGTCTTCAGATAAATCATCAATAATCACTAGTGACCCAGGGCCATTGGAAGCCTTTGTGAGAGCAAGATATATTTTGTTTTATTTAGACTCCATGTTGTGAATACTTGTATGTCTCTTTGTATCTCTCGTTTGTTTAAGAACGAAAGTAAGAAGTTGAAGAATGTGAAATGTAAGAACTGTAAGACACACACAGCTGGGTGTATGGAATGCCAGCATTTAGCCAATAGAATATATATATATATATATATATATATATATATATATATATATATATATATATATGTCAATTACAGTTCTGGGTAAGAGAAAAGCTGAGCAAATGAGGATATTACATTGTATGTCCAAGAAATGCCTTTATAACTGAGATATGATAATGTAATAAACATTGAACATTGAAACAAAGATAGAGCTGCTTCTGAAGGTACCGTCACATGCCGCAATCTCGGCTGGAAATCATAAAGGCGATACGTCGCCCCGGAGCAATCGCCGTGAAATTGCCTCACAGTTGCGGCGTGTGATTTGGGAATTTCATGGCGATAAATCGCCCCTCGGCCGTCGCCTGATTCCTGAACAGTGTTCAGTAATCAGCCGCAATCGTTAAGGCGATATTTCCATGTTGTGGCGTGTGACGTGACAGGGCGATAATGATGGAAAGAGTGTTGCCTATGATTTCCCGTAGCCGTGCCTCAGCGTGCTGAAGTCCGTGCCCCGTCTGAGATGATTGGTGTGGGCTACTGTGTTCCCATTGGCTGTCAGTTGACACCGCGCCATATTTGAAGAGCTGTCCATTCAGCTCCACACATATCTTCAGCTACATAAGCATCCGCAAACTCAGTGCAAACTCCGATAGACAATGGTGTCATGTATTAGCCAGCCTCCCAGAGCAGGCTGACCAATCGTAACGCTGTTGTGTTGTCCAATGAGCGTGTATGGGGCACGGTATACACCACTGTGGCACGCCTATCTCCTCGCCGCGCTGAACATGTACGCCCAAATTGCCTTTGAGTAGTGATGGGCGAATCCTAAATTACTCGGACTCGCTTGACTCTAGCGAGTCCGAGCCCGGGACTCGCTACTCGTTGCGAGTCTAGCGAGTCCAATGTTAATGAATGGGGAAGCGAGTAATAGCGAGTAATGTGTGATTTAAAAATCGCAGATGTGTGTCGGAAAGCGCTCGCATTGCCGTGTCGGAAGCCCCACTCGCAACTGTATTTTGCTGCTGTCTCCGAGGCCAAAGTCGCATGTGTTTGAGGCGAGGCAAGCGATTTTCTTCAGCAAACCCCATGCTTTGTGCAAACAGGAAATAAGCCGACTCGAGCTTCCTGGCTGGACGCGCAGAAAGTCACAGCGAGGAAGCATGGCATCTGTGGACACCCTGCAATTAATTGGTCTGGTGGAGGCTCGGCCCCTGCTTTGGCTGCCCACTGACCCTGCGTATGGTGATAATGTCCAGCGGGCTACGGCCTGGAGGGAGATTGCACAGGGCGTTTTCCCAACGTTTCATCGTTGTGGCCATGATGTGCAGACCAATATGGGTGAGTTAAATGTGTTCACACGTTATATTGCATTTACCGTATATAGTCGTGTATAAGCCGACCCGTGTATAAGCCGACCCCCCTACTTTAGCCCCAAAAAAATGGGAAACCATATTGACCGCCATCCTTGTATACAGCGGCTATCACTGTTAGACAGCCCCCCCGCAGAGTATACAGCTCCACCTGCAGAGTATACAGGCCCCCCAGTGTGTATATATGCCACCGATATTAGGGTATACAGACCCCCCGTGGGTACACAGGCCCCCCAGCACTGGGTATACAGGGCCCACAGTGGTTATACAGGGCCCTCATAGTAGGGTCTACAGCCCCCCCGTGGGTATACAAGACCCCAGCAGTGGGTATACAGGGCCCCCGTGGGTATACAGGGCCCCCATAGTAGGGTATACAGGGCCCTCAATGTGTTATAATGCGCCGTCGCATGGTTGCCTATATTTTGATGGGGTCACAATAGTACACTTAGTTTAAGGGCTGGTCCTCCTGGCTCTGAAGGCCAGGGGGTTGGGTGTATATAAATACCACTAATGAGCGGAGTCTGGTGCCCGCACTATTACATTCTCTATGCGTTGACATGTGCCCTGCCCCATTTGTGATTGTGGCCACGTGAGCTCAATGTCCGTAATGCTGTTGATGATGTTCCACACTGTCGTGTCCATGTGCCTTCTATACACATTACACACACAACATGAATAAAATGTTATTGTTGATTTGTACACATACTTTTAGTGTTTCAAATGTTACAGAGGTCTAAACCCGGTTTGAAATCATTTCACAGTTGACCACATTATGAAGCGGTGGAGGAGCTGCCGCGACCAGTTCAAGCGGCAACACCGGAGGATCATGGAGGGGGGCCCGGAAGCTGGTCACGGGATAATATATCGCCACTATGAACGGCTGACATTTCTGGAACCGGTGGCCCGTATGCCAAGGTATGTGTCTGCCGCACTGTTGTTTACTATTATTGTTATAATGTTCAATAATCAAAAAAAAGTCCGTTCACTGGGCACTGCTAAGTTAGGAGAAGTGCTTGTTTTTTCATATGGGTATATGCGAGGTGGGGCATTGCTGGCCGCCTCTGGGTGCCCGCTATATATCACATCAATAATAGCATAAAAAGAAAAAAGATAGCGGCACTCACCGGGCGTGTTTCAAAGGTGCTTTATTTGGGTACCCTCATTCCAGGGTCCCACTCAGGAGGGAGGGGGTGCAGAGACAGCAGAGATGACGGATCTCCGTTTCGGGGCTCCTACCCCTTCCACGGACCTCAATGAGCCATGTTCTTCCCTGCAATGGCCTCTAAGGTGTGTGGCCCTGTCTGGTTTGCCTGTCATAAGCCTCATTTGTATCAGTTCCTAATGGCCTCGACTTGCATAAGGGCCACATACATCCCTACACGTTTAGTTGTGGGTGTTTTTTTCGGCTAAATAACGTTGCAAGGATATGCCCCTTTTGCACTAAACTGTTTGTACACCATCCCAGATTGTTGACACAGTCACACACATTTCAGGACATACCCTGTATCACTACAAATATGTGTGGGTGAGTTTTCCCATGGGTATATTTGGGCCTGCAAGGTGATGGTGTATATATTAGGGCCCACATGTGAATTTTATTTTTTTGGTCGTTAACTCATGGCCACATTACGAATCCTCCGGAAAACATAGTGTATTAATGCTGTATAAAATCAAACTAAAGAGGGCCATATTTTAAGTGCAACAGGCTTTTATGTCCAAGGTCCTTAAGGAAACCCGAGGTTTGTCCTTGCTGCTCCCGGTTTTTTGTTCGGCCCCGTTGGAATAACTAAAACTGTCCATCTGTGCATACCACCTTGTTTGGCACCAACGATGTGTGACCTGCTGCTCAAAAAAAAACCCATACTCTATGTCCATTACAGTCGTTTCAAATCCCAAGCCATCTGTTTGGTGTGTTTTATTTACCAAGATATTCCTGATTAGCATACATGGCAGCAACAAGGAGTGTAGGCCACTAACGCCGAATGCTCATGTGTCATCTATGCTGCAGGACTACATTTCCTGTCTTGCTCACCTGCCCTATAGATCTGGGTTATGTGCATTGAGACCAAGGCCGTCCACACTGTGTGTTTTTGTGTCCATCTGATGGCAAACAACCCTGAATAATGTGTTTGCCTCACAGTGTCAGGCTATAGCTTTGTCCACATAAAGTTTCCACAAAAAGTCTAAACAATAGTTGTGGCCACTAATATGTCTTCAAGTGACTACATAGCTGTCCTGCCTAAGGCAGGGCACAGTGTAATAGTGCGGACAAATTTTAAAATTTGTAATGTAATGGCAAAAAATCGTGGAGCAACACTACCCACACATACAATATTGTTTCAGGCATGAGCCAAAAATATCATTAATTTATTTGCTGCAATTCCATCTTAAGGGCAACAATGAAAAGACACAGAATACACAGATACACTGAGTCAAAAAAGCGTGCACATGTTATGTTTGGCCTATGGTTTTGTTTCCAAACGCAACCCATTCACCAAATGTTTTTTATATTTACCCACAGCTGCTCACTTTCGGAGGCGGCGTCGTCACCCGCCAGCAGAGCTGCCTGAGGAGGGGAGGGAGGCCCCTCAACCCCCACCAGATGAGGAGGAGGGAGTAGAAGCACCACCACCTCCGCCACCACCACCACCGCCGCCACCACCACCACCACCACCACCTTTGGGGCTGCAGATACAAGAAGAGGAGGATGAAGGGCACACCAGCGCCCTCCACTGCCGACTGCCAGCAGCAGTGTGGGGAGTCACTGGAACCCCAGCAGCCCTGCTCTTATCCCGGGGGCACCACAAGACCGCAGAGGACAGTGTAGTGCTGACTTTGCCCGCAGTCTCATACCGTTCTTGGAAGACATTCCATTCGAGAGACGACTGCGGGCATGGTCAGCAATACACATTGTCCTCGATGCGTGTAGGCCACCAAACCACCCTGGGCAGGTGTTTGCTTTTTTGGAGGAGTGGCGGCTCAGTAGATCAAACATCCTGGACAGGGCCACACCCCGGGACAGGTATGTAGCGACCCAGAGGTGGTTTCCAACAATCAGTGGCCTACCAAGCCAAGGCCAACCGGCCCAGATGCCCCAGCCTACAGGCTTCCAACCACTGGGTGAGGTACTGCATGGGGCCCTGGACCTCCTCAACGACCAGGGTGATGGTGCCACGTTACAGGCAAGCCCGGAGGATGCGGATGCGGCAACCTACCACCAGCTGTAGACCCCTTTTTTTTTTTTGTTTATTTTTTGTTCCTGTGCATTGCACAATTTCTTTGTTACCTTATTATTTGTTTTTACAAACTTATAACCAAAAAAAAAAAAAATTCTGACATCGTTGCCATTATGGCGAAATTATACCCAGTTGACAAAAACTGCTTTGTGTCTGTCTTTTTTCAGTGAATGGATGTGTATGTTTTTTTTGTGGGTTGTTTTAAAGTCTTCATCATTACCAAGTACTTTACGGCCCGCATGGCGCATGAAGGCACCTTGGTTATTATGTGCAAAATCATGACTGCACATACAAATGTTGCTGACAAATAAATAGTGCCTGTGTTTGTGGGGGGGTTACTTAATGACTCGGTATGGCAACAACACTGGGAACACAGGTGCGATAGGCTGGGACGTCTACTTGCAACAGAGCGCGTCTACGCGTTATCTCCGTAGCGTACAGTGGGACCCTTCGCCATGCTCCAGCAGGATCTAAGTACAAGCCACGTCTTTGATGCAGGCATAGGCCTGTTGCCACAAAAAATTAGCCCAAGGGGCGGGATCAACTCTATTTAGAAGTAGAGGAGGGTGCGTGGCCCATACTATATTCTTGCTTGTCCTGAGAGCATAGTACAAGCAAGTAATTCTATGTAGGCATAGGCTTGTTGCCTCAAAAAATTAGCCCAAGGGGCTTCATGAACTGTTTTTAGATATAGAGGAGGGCGCGTGGCCCATACTATTTGCTTGTCCTGAGAGCATAGTACAAGCAACGTATTCGATGCAGGTATAGGCTTGTTGCCTCAAAAAATTTGCCCAAGGGGCGAGATCAACTCTATTTTGAAGTTGAGGAGGGCGCGTGGCCCATACTATTTGCTTGTCCTGAGAGCATAGTACAAGCAACGTATTCGATGCAGGTATAGGCTTGTTGCCTCAAAAAATTTGCCCAAGGGGCTTGATGAACTGTTTTTAGATATAGAGGAGGGCGCGAGGCCCATAGTATAGTCTTGCTTGTCCTGAGAGCATAGGAGAAGCAACGTCTTCGATGCAGGAATAGGCATGTTTCCTAAAAAAATTAGCCCAAGGGGCTTGATCAACTCTTTTTAGATATAGAGGAGGGACCGTGGCCCATAGTATAGTCTTGCTTGTCCTGAGAGCATAGGAGAAGCAACGTCTTCGATGCAGGAATAGGCATGTTGCCTCAAAAAATTAGCCCAAGGGGCTAGATCAACTCTTTTTAGATATAGAGGAGGGACCGTGGCCCATAGTATAGTCTTGCTTGTCCTGAGAGCATAGGAGAAGCAACGTCTTCGATGCAGGTATAGGCATGTTGCCTTAAAAAATTAGCCCAAGGGGCTTGATCAACTCTTTTTAGATATAGAGGAGGGACCGTGGCCCATAGTATAGTCTTGCTTGTCCTGAGAGCATAGGAGAAGCAACGTCTTCGATGCAGGAATAGGCATGTTGCCTCAAAAAATTAGCCCAAGGGGCTTGATCAACTCTTTTTAGATATAGAGGAGGGTGGCCCATAGTATAGTCTTGCTTGTCCTGAGAGCATAGGAGAAGCAACGTCTTCGATGCAGGAATAGGCATGTTGCCTCAAAAAATTAGCCCAAGGGGCTTGATCAACTCTTTTTAGATATAGAGGGAGCATGGCCCATAGTATAGTCTTGCTTGTCCTGAGAGCATAGGAGAAGCAACGTCTTCGATGCAGGAATAGGCATGTTGCCTCAAAAAATTAGCCCAAGGGGCTTGATCAACTCTTTTTAGATATAGAGGGAGCGTGGCTCATAGTATAGTCTTGCTTGTCCTGAGAGCATAGGAGAAGCAACGTTTTAGATGCAGGCATAGGCTTGTTGCCTCAAAAAATTAGCCCAAGGGGCTAGATCAACTCTTTTTAGATATAGAGGAGGGACCGTGGCCCATAGTATAGTCTTGCTTGTCCTGAGAGCATAGGAGAAGCAACGTCTTCGATGCAGGTATAGGCATGTTGCCTTAAAAAATTAGCCCAAGGGGCTTGATCAACTCTTTTTAGATATAGAGGAGGGACCGTGGCCCATAGTATAGTCTTGCTTGTCCTGAGAGCATAGGAGAAGCAACGTCTTCGATGCAGGAATAGGCATGTTGCCTCAAAAAATTAGCCCAAGGGGCTTGATCAACTCTTTTTAGATATAGAGGAGGGTGGCCCATAGTATAGTCTTGCTTGTCCTGAGAGCATAGGAGAAGCAACGTCTTCGATGCAGGAATAGGCATGTTGCCTCAAAAAATTAGCCCAAGGGGCTTGATCAACTCTTTTTAGATATAGAGGGAGCGTGGCCCATAGTATAGTCTTGCTTGTCCTGAGAGCATAGGAGAAGCAACGTCTTCGATGCAGGAATAGGCATGTTGCCTCAAAAAATTAGCCCAAGGGGCTTGATCAACTCTTTTTAGATATAGAGGGAGCGTGGCCCATAGTATAGTCTTGCTTGTCCTGAGAGCATAGGAGAAGCAACGTTTTAGATGCAGTCATAGGCTTGTTGCCTCAAAAAATTAGCCCAAGGGGCTTGATCAACTCTTTTTAGATATAGAGGAGGGACCGTGGCCCATAGTATAGTCTTGCTTGTCCTGAGAGCATAGGAGAAGCAACGTCTTCGATGCAGGTATAGGCATGTTGCCTCAAAAAATTAGCCCAAGGGGCTGCATTGTTTTTAAAAAAAAAAAAAAAAATTAGAAATGCTCACAAGCGGATGCACTTGTAAAGTAAAAAGATGTTTACTGATTGCGTATTTTTTTTATCATGCCGCAAATGTTTCAGGAACATGACTTATCACATCGTCTCAGCTGAGGGAGATGCCGATACTTCCTGTCTTAAAAGGGCATAAAGTTACAAGCGCAATATTCCAATCCTATTAATTAAGATTAGGTTACACTACAATTGGGTACTGTCGTCTGGGGACTTACGAACTCCGATGATATCCAGTCCTTGTTGAACTTTATGAGCGTCAGCCTGTCGGCATTTTCAGTAGTAAGCCGTGACCTTCTATCAGTGACTATACCCCCAGCGGCACTGAAAACACGCTCTGATGTCACACTAGCAGCTGGGCAGGCCAGCACCTCCAAGGCATACAGAGCGAGCTCTGTCCAAGTGTTAAGCTTGGAAACCCAGTAATTAAAGGGTACTGAAGGGTCGGTTAGGAAGCTGGTACTGTCACTGACATACTCATTCACCATGTTGGAAAATTGTTGTCTCCTATTCAAGGTGACCGCAGGCACTATCCGTTGTTGATTGGAAGGTCTGTTGAACATCGCCCAGTTGGTGGACATCTTACCCCCACCTCTTCTTGACATTGTTGACGTTTGTGTCCCAACCAAAGGCTGCTGTTGGAAAGAGCTGATTCTTCGGGGTACAGCGGAGTCAGACGGTGATATGGACACCAAATTGTCAACAACAACAGTCTTGAAAAATTCCGTCGTTAAGCCCCTGGTTGACTGCAACAGCAGCGACGGAAATTTATCTTTGTATCTAGGGTCCAAAAAGGTTGACAACCAATAGAGGTTGCTGGCATATATGTGAATGACGCGTGGATCTTGGGAGAGACATTGACACATTACGTCAGCCATATGCGCTAAGCTGCAAAGACTCATCTCCTCGGTTGCAACAGAATGAGGATCACTACGCATCATGGCCTCTACATCGGTCTCCGCCTCCTCCTCTTCAGCCCACCCATGCTGTACTGACATAAACGTAGGGTTTGGAGTACCATCTGGGTTCACATCAGTACCACAGAAAAATGAATCTTCTTCATCATCACCCTCATCACCTTCTTCTTCCAGAGCCAATGTAGCCTGCTGGTGTTGGCTTGGCTGGCTAGGATCAGCGATGTTAAATTCTGGCTCCATAGCCATCCGCTGGGCCCTCAAAGCTTCTGTTTTAAGATTCAGGAGCGACTCCTTAAGCAAACAGAGCAGGGGGATGGTGAGACTGATAATGGACTGATCATCGCTGACAAGTTTTGTGCAGTATTCAAAGTTGTCCAGCAACTCGCAAAGATCAGCGATCCAGACCCACTCTAAAGTAGTTATGTGTCTGGTCTGACTTCCGTGGTGACGGGCATGTTGCAGCTGATATTCAGCTATTGCCCTCTGCTGCTCATTAAACCTTGCCAACATATGGAATGTTGAGTTCCATCTCGTGGGCATGTCACAAATTAGCCAGTGTTTAGGCAAATTAAATTTGTTTTGAAGGGCTGAAAGACTGGCAACTGCTGTGGAGGAATGTCTAAAATGGGCGCAAATTCGCCTCACCTTCTCGAGTAGGTCAGATAACTCGGGGTATATTTTAAGGAATTTCTGAACTATTAAGTTCAGAACGTGAGCCAGGCAAGGGACGTGAACAAGGTTACCGTGCTTCAGTGCCGCCACAAGGTTTCGTCCATTATCGCTCACAACAAGACCTGGTTGTAGTTGCAGTGGGGCCAGCCACTCATCAGTCTGTTGCTTAAGACCCTTCCATAGCTCAGTTGCAGTGTGAGGTGTGTCACCTAGACAGATAAGCTTCAGAAGAGCCTGTTGTCGCCTTGCTGAAGCACTACTGCAAAGCTCCCAACTTGGACGTGAGGGTGCGGGCAGCTGAGCAGTGGACAAGGAAGTTGCAGAAGCAGATTGCGCACTGGACATATATGATGAGGCAGCCACCCTGAATGATGTTGTGCCTGCTATTCGTGGAGTTGGCAGTATTTCAGATGCTCGACTTTGCGAAGTTGGGACACTGTCCACCAGGTTGATCCAGTGAGCCGTTACTGAGATGTATCTGCCCTGTCCACAAGTACTTGTCCACGTGTCCGTTGTTAGGTGGACTTTGGCAGTTACCGCATTAGTTAGTGCACGCTTTAAGTTGGTGACAACGTGCTGGTGTAACGCGGGGACGGCACTACGTGAGAAAAAGTGGCGGCTGGGTACAGTGTATCGTGGTGCCGCCACAGCCAACAACTCCCGAAAAGACTCTGTACCTACCAGCCTAAACGGCAGCATTTCCACAGCTAACAACTTTGCAATTTTAGCAGTCATTTTTTGTGAAAATGGGTGTGTGGATAGGTACTTCTTTTGCCTTTCATACAGCTGTGGCACAGACAACTGGACGTTTGTCGCGCACACACCTGTGGCTTCACTACTCTGAAGTCTCTCTTGTAGCGCAGCTTCGGAGGAGTACGTTTCAGCCGGAGCTGATGCCTGAACACTAGCTGGTGAAGGATGGATCTGAGGTGGCCTGGAAGTGTTGGGATCAGAAGGCACTGATTCTGAACCCTGATGGGCCGACCACTGAATTGGGTGCTTCACAGACATATGCTTACGCATGCTGCTGGTGCTCAGGTTTTTTTTTTCCCAGGCCTCTGCTTAGCCTTGCATGGCATATATTGCAGATCACCACATTTGGTACAGATGGGGCATCCTTAAAAAAATGCCACACAATGGCTTTTCGGCCTTTATGTAGAATTGGAGGCAAAGGAGGGTGACTCTGTACCACACCAACTGTTGACACAGTTTGGGCAACTGTGTTTACAGTTTGTGCAACAGTTGGTACACTTTGTGCAACAGTTGACACAATTTGGCCAACTGTTCTCACTGTTTGTGTTCTGGAGAAAGGAGTAAGCCTGGGTGCTTTTGGCGGTGGTGCATAGCCACTTTCCTCCTCCTGGCTGCTCTGTTGGCTATGCATGCCAAGAGTCCAGGTAGGATCTGTGGTCTCATCATCCACGCCTTCCTCCTCAAAGTCTACGGGATAATGTGACTGAGCAGGCTGGCCAGATGAGATGTGTGTCTCATCATCGTCATCATCATCCACCTCCTGAGATGCTGTATGGGTTTGGTGAAAGTGGCTTTCTTGAGTACGAGGTGCTTCCAAACTTTGGCCATGAATAGACATTACGTCTTCTTCAAGTATCTCGTCAGGCACTGATAAAGAAAGGCCAGATGGAATCGAGTGCTGATACGAACCAAATAAATCATCGGAGTGACCAAGGTCGCACTCCAAGTTTTCCTCTGGCTGCCGAAGGCTTGAGGAAATAGGAAGCCTTTGAGGATTGGATGGCCCTGCGTTGTCTGTAGCGACACTAGACTGTGTTGGCACGGACGATTGTGTACTCAAAGAACCAGTGGTGGAGGTGTTATCAGCCATCCAAGTTGTTATCTGGTCATGCTCTTCCGGCCTCAAGACACGTTTTTGTTGAGTACTGATAATTTTAGACGGGAGAAAGAGAGATCTGTCAATCCTCGTCTGTCTACCTGTACCAGTGCCTTCTTGGGCACGACTGCTACGGCCACGACCTCGTCCCCGTCCCTTTGCCACATCTTTTTGCGGAAATTGTGGTTTTTGTGACATTTTTGAAAAACGCTCAGCCACCGAGATGGAGTTTGGTGTTGCTGTAGGCGTCACTTACTGGCGGGTTAAGTGTGTGCTAACACTTGACAGTGAAGCAGCACACTAGTCCCTGAAAAAATTAGAAAGTGCGCACAGCCACCGAGATGGAGTTTGGTGTTGCTGCGGGCGTCACTTACTGGCGGGTTAAGTGTGTGCTAACACTTGACAGTGAAGCAGCACACTAGTCCCTGAAAAAATTAGAAAGTGCGCACAGCCACCGAGATGGAGTTTGGTGTTGCTGTAGGCGTCACTTAATGGCGGGTTAAGTGTGTGCTAACACTTGACAGTGAAGCAGCACACTAGTCCCTGAAAAAATTAGAAATTGCGCACAGCCACCGAGATGGAGTTTGGTGTTGCTGTAGGCGTCACTTAATGGCGGGTTAAGTGTGTGCTAACACTTGACAGTGAAGCAGCACACTAGTCCCTGAAAAAATTAGAAAGTGCGCACAGCCACCGAGATGGAGTTTGGTGTTGCTGCGGGCGTCACTTACTGGCGGGTTAAGTGTGTGCTAACACTTGACAGTGAAGCAGCACACTAGTCCCTGAAAAAATTAGAAAGTGCGCACAGCCACCGAGATGGAGTTTGGTGTTGCTGCGGGCGTCACTTACTGGCGGGTTAAGTGTGTGCTAACACTTGACAGTGAAGCAGCACACTAGTCCCTGAAAAAATTAGAAAGTGCGCACAGCCACCGAGATGGAGTTTGGTGTTGCTGCGGGCGTCACTTACTGGCGGGTTAAGTGTGTGCTAACACTTGACAGTGAAGCAGCACACTAGTCCCTGAAAAAATTAGAAAGTGCGCACAGCCACCGAGATGGAGTTTGGTGTTGCTGTAGGCGTCACTTAATGGCGGGTTAAGTGCGTGCTAACACTTGGCAGTGAAGCAGCACACTAGTCCCTGAAAAAATTAGAAAGTGCGCACAGCCACCGAGATGGAGTTTGGTGTTGCTGCGGGCGTCACTTACTGGCGGGTTAAGTGTGTGCTAACACTTGACAGAGAAGCAGCACACTAGTCCCTGAAAAAATTAGAAAGTGCGCACAGCCACCGAGATGGAGTTTGGTGTTGCTGCGGGCGTCACTTACTGGCAGGTTAAGTGTGTGCTAACACTTGACAGTGAAGCAGCACACTAGTCCCTGAAAAAATTAGAAAGTGCGCACAGCCACCGAGATGGAGTTTGGTGTTGCTGCGGGCGTCACTTACTGGCAGGTTAAGTGTGTGCTAACACTTGACAGTGAAGCAGCACACTAGTCCCTGAAAAAATTAGAAAGTGCGCACAGCCACCGAGATGGAGTTTGGTGTTGCTGCGGGTGTCACTTACTGGCGGGTTAAGTGTGTGCTAACACTTGACAGTGAAGCAGCACACTAGTCCCTGAAAAAATTAGAAAGTGCGCACAGCCACCGAGATGGAGTTTGGTGTTGCTGCGGGCGTCACTTACTGGCAGGTTAAGTGTGTGCTAACACTTGACAGTGAAGCAGCACACTAGTCCCTGAAAAAATTAGAAAGTGCGCACAGCCACCGAGATGGAGTTTGGTGTTGCTGCGGGCGTCACTTACTGGCAGGTTAAGTGTGTGCTAACACTTGACAGTGAAGCAGCACACTAGTCCCTGAAAAAATTAGAAAGTGCGCACAGCCACCGAGATGGAGTTTGGTGTTGCTGTAGGCGTCACTTAATGGCGGGATAAGTGTGTGCTAACACTTGACAGTGAAGCAGCACACTAGTCCCTGCAAAAATTATTAAGTGCGCACAGCCACCGAGATGGAGTTTGGTGTTGCTGTAGGCGTCACTTAATGGCGGGTTAAGTGCGTGCTAACACTTGGCAGTGAAGCAGCACACTAGTCCCTGAAAAAATTAGAAAGTGCGCACAGCCACCGAGATCGAGTTTGGTGTTGCTGTAGGCGTCACTTACTGGCGGGTTAAGTGTGTGCTAACACTTGACAGTGAAGCAGCACACTAGTCCCTGAAAAAATTATTAAGTGCGCACAAGTAGTCGCACAAGTACGTGGCGTACGTGCTATTTGCAGCTAGGAGAGCAGCAACGCACTGTTCTGCCACAGACAAAATAACGCTGAAGGGGTTTTTAGGACCCAAAATGTATCAGCTGCCAAAAAATTGTTAATAGTACCTCAGCTAAGCCTCTCACTTCAGCTATTAGAACAGCTGAGTGAGTAAGCGAAGCTATGAGGTCGCTCCTGTGAACACTGTAGGGCTGCAGCTCCCTGCTACCCTGCCTGCCTACAATCTCACAGTACACTGTACTCCTCTGTCCTCCTGCTAGCTCTCACAAGAGCTGTTTGGGGTTAATATAAGGAATCTTGAAGTTTCCCTACACTCACTAAAAAATCCCTATGATCTGCTCCAGAATCTACCTCACCCTGCTCTAGCTCAGATCTTCAGAGAAATGTGCTCAAAATGGCGGTGGCAAGGCTTATATACAGCCTTGCCTGTCATCCATGACATAGGCATCACGATGGACAGCAGCCAATCATAGTAATGCCACAACCAAAATTGCTGTGGCATTACTGAATATGATTGGCTTAACATGCTTGTCCATCTTCACAAGTTTGTCTGACCTAACACGCTAGGCTGTCTCGGAAGCTTTGTCGGAACATAACAGATTCTGTATTCGCGAGTCCCGAATACAGAATACAGGACTCGGATTCGTAGACTCGCTAGGAATCGCTAAGACTCGCTCAGAATCGCTGCTTACAGCGGGTATCCGTGAAGCGGTGCGATTCTGTAAACGATTTGGGGGACATAGCGATGTGATATAGCGAGTCTCGCTAGTAAAACTAGGATTGCCATTTACTTGCATTGGACTCGCTACTTTGCGAGTCCTGGCTGGAAAACTCGCCGAGTAGCGAGTCCTGCGAGTCCCTTACTACTCGCCGAGTAACGAGTCCTAGTGAGTAGATTCGCCCATCACTACGTAGTATCAA